>CM048748.1:48910577-49168077 GCA_026315105.1 Locusta migratoria | reverse complement strand
TGATGTGCCATGTGGTTCATTAATTGTATCTAAAGATGCAATAAAATGTTAATTAATTGCTAAAATACTCTGTGACAACGATGTTATTGCATGCTTTCTCTCTCTCTGATCTTCATCCTGAGAACAGTCTATGGAGAGTAAGACGTTTGGCTATTAGCAATAAGATGTTCAAACTGCAGGAGGAACAGATTAGCTGGCCCTCCAAATACATTTACAACTGAAGTAGGGGAAGAAGTAACCTCCCAAAGAGAATTATACATGTTTCAAAATGAGAAAAGATACCAGCTAGTGTTTGCGAGTTCATTGAGAAGCTGTGCACGTTCAAAACATTAGAATGGTTGCTAAATACTAGCACGAATTATTTACAGACAAATGGAAGGACTGGTGGAATCTGACCTTGGGGTAGTTCAATTTGGATTTAGCAGAAATGTAGGAACATGTGAGGCAATACTCACATTACGACTTATCTTAGAAGATAAGATAAGTTATAGAAAGGGAAACCTGTGTTTTTACCATTTGTGGATCTGGAGAAACCCTTTTACAATGTTGACTGGATTATACCTTTTTTCAGATTCTGAAAGTAGCAGGCGTAAAATATAGGGAGCAAATAGTTATATTCAACTTGTACAAAAACCAGACAGCAGTTAGAGTCGAAGGGCATGAAAGGTTCGCAGTGGTTGGGAAGGGAGTAAGACAGGGCTGTCAAGGAGAAATTTGGAGGGGGAATTAAAGTCCAGGGAGAGAAAATAAAAACCTTGCAGTTTGCTGATGACACAGTAATTCTGTCAGAGACAGCGAAAGACCTGAAAGAGCAATTAAACGGAATGGACAGTGTCTTGAAAGGAAGGTATAAGATTATCATTAACAAGAGGAAAACGAGGGTAATGAAATGTATTGTCAGAAAATTGTGCCATGCTGGAGGAATTATATTAGGTACTGAGACAATGAAAGTAGTAGATGAGTTTTGTTATTTGGGTAGCACAATAACTTCTAATGGCCAAAGTAAAGAGGATATAAAATGCACAATGGCTATGGGAAGAAAAGCGTTTCTGAAGCAAAATTTGTTGACATCCAATATTAGTTTAAAAGTTAGGAAACCCTTTCCGAAAGCATTTGTCTGGAGTGTAGCATTGTATGGGAGTGAAATGTGGACGTTAAGGAGTTCAGACAAAAAGATGATAGAAGCTTTTCAAATGTGGTGATACAGATGAATGATGAAAATTATATGGGTAGATCATGTAACTAATGAGGATGTGCTTCACAGAATTGGGGAAAATTGCTGAACGTATTCTCAAATGAAGAGACTTGCACAGGACAGGGTAGTGTGGAGAGCTGCATCAAACCAGTCTGTGGACTGTAAACCACAACAACAACTACTCTCAAAGCTACGCATTCTTCTTCTAAGGTATTACTTTCACCCATTTCAACCAATCCCGGTTTCTAAATCTATGTCTTACTGATAAATGTGAAGCATTGAATTAAAATTTGTGGTGCGGCCGGGAATCGAACCCGGACCTCCATGCTTACTAGGCAGACGTCTTAACCGTTAGACTACCACACCACTAACGATTAAGGCGCCTCGGAATAGTCTATGTACGATTTCCCTCCACAACACAAACTTTAATTCAGCTTCTTTGTTCCAAAGATAATTGCCACTAGTGCCAAGGCTCTCCATGCAGCGGAATAGCACCTCAGCAATGGACATGGTGGAACAATCCTGTTATGGTGATATAAATATCAATTAATATGAATAATATTAATATTAATATTCCGCTGCATGGAGAGCCTTGGCAGTAGTGGCAATTATCTTTGGAACAAAGAAGCTGAATTAAAGTTTGTGTTGTGGAGGGAAATCGTACATAGACTATTCCGAGGCGCCTTAATCGTTAGTGGTGTGGTAGTCTAACGGTTAAGACGTCTGCCTAGTAAGCATGGAGGTCCGGGTTCGATTCCCGGCCGCACCACAAATTTTAATTCAATGCTTCACATCTATCAATAATGTCTTTGACATATTTGAGACGTAAATCCGTCTCAGGGATCATTTATTCATATCTATGTCTTACGATTATTAAGTCAATTTGGTAACTCCTAGTGTCTCCAGGTCTCTTCCATGTACACAACTATCTTTCATTATTCTTAAACCAAGTGTTTGTGATGATTAAATTGTTCTCCGAGCAAACTCCAACCAGGCAACCTCCTCTTTCATTCCTTTTCCCCATATCATATTCTCATAAGAGTTTTCCTTCTCTTCCTTTTCCTACTACTGGTCTATAATCACAAGAAAGTTTTCTTTTCCGTTAACTGTCTGAATAACTTATCTCATCTAAATAACTTCTTTTATCTAGTCATACATTTTTCCAATCTCTATATCAATGGCAGAGCTAGTTGGTATGCAAACTTGTACTACTGTGATCGGCATTGGCTTCATGTCTATCTTTGCTACCATAATGAGTTCACTATGCTGTTCATAGTAACTTACACACATTCCTACTTTTTTATTCATTATTAGACATACACCTGTGTTTCCCAAAACTGATTTTTTTATTTATAACCCTGTTATCACCTGACAAGAAATCCTGTTCATCCTGCCACTGAACTTCACTAATCTCCACCATATCTAAGTTCAACATATCCACTTCTCTCTTCAAATTTTTTAACTTCCCTGTCCAATTAAGGGATAGAACATTCCACACCCTGATCCATAAAATGCCCATTTTGTTTTTCTTGATGATGACATTTTCCTGGGTAATGGGGTACTATTTTACCTGCTGAATATTTTACCAAAGAAGATGTAATCATCATAAATTTGTACAATAGAGCTACATGTCCTTGGGGAAAGTGATGACGGTAGTTTTCCCTCGCTTTCAGCTGTCTGCAAGTAACGTTATAGCAAAGCCACAGCCACTTTAGCTGTTGTTACAAGGCCAGCTCAATCAATTATCCAGACTGTTCCCCTGCAACAACTGATAAAAACTGCTGCCCCTCTTTAGGTTCTACAAGTTTGTCTGGCCTCTCCACAGATACCCTTCCCCTGTGGTTGTACCTATGGGCCAGCTATCTGTGTCGTTGAGGCACACAAGCCACCACACCTCAGCAATGTCTGTGATTCATAGTTGTGGAAAGATAAAAATACAAAATAAATATTAAATAAAATAATACTAAAATAGGGGGCACACACTGGGAAGAGACATGTACTCGAAGGAGATATAAGATGAGGAGGGGGAAGGGGGGATTGTCAGTCACTTGGTGTATGCAATAAATTGCCACAGTGGAGTGGCTGAGTGCTCTAAGGTACCTTGCTATAGAGCATGCAGCTGCTTGCTGTCAGAGCTTTGAGTCCTCCCTCAGGCATGTGTGTGTGTGTGTGTGTGTGTGTGTGTGTGTGTGTGTGTGTGTGAGAGAGAGAGAGAGAGAGAGAGAGAGAGAGAGAGAGAGAGAGAGAGAGAGAGAGATGTTCTTAGCCTAAATTAGTTTAAGTGGTTTGTAAGCCTAGGACTAACAACCACAGAATTTAAATCCCTTAGATTTATGAACATTTGAACATTTTTTGCAATAAATTATCTTAGGCTGAGCCCAGGACCATAGAATGTGTTTTAGTGACAGCTTCCATCTCTAAAGCTCAGAACAACTTGTGGTGGAGGGGAGACTCCAGATGGTCTGTGTTGTAAAGCCCTTCCCTCCACTTCCAGTTTTTCTATTATTTATTTGTGTTCTGTTGATCCATTATGCAAAACAGTGCTTTACTAGGCATGGCCCCGCCTGCAGGTGGCATGCTGCTGCCCCCCACCCCATCCCACCCACCCACCCAGCTACAGGGGGGCCCAATGCGAGTCCCAAACCATGGTGACACCCCAAGTCTTGATTTTAGATGGAAATGGTACAATAGTTAAATTTACATATACGTTAAATGGTAGTTGTACTGCAGCAGTCAGAGGTGGTGATCATGTGTGCATAGTTAGGTCTCAATGATTTTGTGTACGTATGTGTATCTTTTCTGATGAAGGCTGTGGCTGAAAAGTTAAGTTTCATAAGTGTGATGGTGTCTTCCACATGCCTATTTGTGGCTCAGGATCATCTTTATGGTGGTTGTTACCTATCCTCCTGTTGTTGACAAAGAAAAATATAAAATGAAATACTGAAAATGTTGTGCATGACTAAAGAAAGCTTTGTATCACATTTTTTTCTGCATCGCGCTTACTCCCTGAAAGTAGCTTATTTTCCTGAATGTAAATAAGAAAAATCCTGCAGTAGATGCTAGCCATATTAGACTATATATATTTTTATGAAAAAATCTGGTAACAGACTACAAATATTTTACAACAGGCTATTAATTTTGATCAATGATGACCCTGTTTGGACCTGTAGTTTACTGTGCTATTGATGTCACTGTATATGTAGAAGGTACAGTCATAATAATTTGCCACCTATGTACACAATGACACCAACTGTAAAGTATACTAAAGGTCTGGAGATGTTCATCATTAACCAAAACTGTTTACCTGTTGTAAAATATCTGTGGTCTATGACTGATTTTATACTAAATAAACAATTTCTGTACCACTGTATAAGCTTCCTGCAACCATGCCATGGCTGGTGTTATTGGACTATATTTATGTGGAACAGATGTGTAAACAATGTGTTTTTTATTGTTATTAATTTTTTTTTTGTTTATTCAACGAGAGTTATGTGACCCTTTTACCAGTTATATGGCATTATTCCCTACACTAATCATTCGCTATAAATATGGGCAAAGAAAGGAACCGATTCTGTGGCATAATCAATGTAAAATTTATCTGGAAATCCATAATGACCTACCATCTTCTTCATTGTAAGTAATTTCAATTTATTTTCAGTACTGTGAGCATCAAGATCAAAATCACAGCAGACTCATCCTGCATTCACACATTTCTACATGTAAAGAGTAAAATTTTTGCCTTCACTTTATGCAACACACCAATCCAGAAGACATTGAATGAAATGTTGAGAGTTTCTTGCTAGCATTACATAAGACCACAATTTCCCAAAATTTTCTGAAAATCTTCCACCAGGAATAACTTAAAAGTTATTACAAATGCCTCGCACAATCCTTCATACAGAAGCACAAACTACTATCTTTCTCTACTTAATTATTGTCATCTGGCTTCTGATGAGAACATAGAAGTCATGGTATTTGTAGCTTTCTAGGAATGTGAGGTTCATCATCAGACATCACACATGAGTTGCACCAACTCCAGTAATGCTACCAGTGCGGAGGTCTACAGTGAGCCCCACAGGTTTGAACTAGTGAAACCCCGACTGCCTATCAGAAGAGGTGGGTCCCCACTCTTCTGGAATCAACACAGCATGAATGCCCCCTGTAATACTTCAATATAGGGTGCCACAGATGAGCTCTTCATTCAGTTCATGCCTGCATCAGCTGTCAACACTGCATGCAACCACATAATATTGTTACTTGTTATCTGTTACAAACCATCAGTAAGAAGTAGTTTCTTTGTACAATAAAGAGGTATCATGGTATAGCATTCATATCAAGTTAAGTAATAATATTTGTACTTTTACCAGTGTCTATTAATGATTTTGTTTTCTGCCCAGCCATCACAGTCTGCTACCTGTTTTATATGCCTTTAGTAGATACAACTGCCTATGAAGTTGTGTTTTCTTCCCAGAAGACATGACTGGATTGGAATGAGGGCGTAGTTTACTTAGCAAGTGACAAGTCTCTTACTTCGCATATTGTGATTGCCACTTTTTTTCTATATTGCTGCATTGAACTTTGTCTAATTCTAATTCCCATGCTTTGTGCTGTTAACTCAAATTTGCCACTCAGTCATCTCATAGCAGTCCCTGCATTTCATTATGTATATAGCCTATTTGATGAAATGACACAGCTACACCAAATTTATTGCACTCTGCTACAGCATCTACTGGGCTAGATTTGGCACAATTTGTTCAGTTTCAGATGCAGCAGATGGCAACTCACAAGGACATCCTCAACAAACTTCTGCCAGCTCTCACAACAGCACTGCAAATAATACAATCAGTACAGCAACCTACACCAACAAAATATAATGCATTGCCTCAGTTCAGAAAATTTAATGAACATGTTGAAAGTTGGTGTGAGTACATCACACTACTGCTAGCTTACTTCACAGCAAATCAGATCAGCATTATTTGTCTTTTTTCTTAGTGTCTGTGGGTGCCTCAGTAAATAGATTGGTTCAGAAACTCTTTCTAGCACAGAAATGAAAAAAATAGTCTTTGGTGAACTGTTAGTTGGCCGAAGAGGTTTCAAAGATAGTTCACACCATTTAAGAATATATCCTAAGCCTGTATCATAGCAAGCTGTAATGATATTGTTGAACTGATCAGCTGTCACTAATCCCTCACTTTCCAACTTATGTAACAACTGTTTTATTGCAGAAGTCAAAAATCTTTCGAATTTTCTGGCTTCTGATTTATTGAGAAAAATATGTATTGTCAGCAACTTCAATTATAGTTACATTTTCTCTTTCAACACACAAAATACAATTGGAGAATATACTTAATTGGCCTAAAAGGAACTCAAGGGTGATGAAAAACAGACAATATTCAAAAAAAATTATTCAGTATTATAGGACATTTGTCAAGAGACAGGAAGTAGGATTTCAATGCTGGAAAAACACTAATGACTCTTTCAACAGCTGGGAGAAGTGATAACCATCTTGTTTTATTATGAACTAAAAGTTACTTTCACTCCACTTCAACAAAGTCACAGAATGATTTTAGTTTCTCAACACATGCAGCATAAATGTCAAATTGTTGATAGATTTTAAAAAATTTACTAATGACAGTTTGAACAAATCATTACGTTGGTGGCCTCCTGCAGAAGTTGAATTGGTTAGGAAGCTGGGGGAAAAAAATAAAAAAGGAACAGTAAACAGCCAATGTGAGATGAAAATCACTGTCCCAAGAAGGCTTTGGAGACACCGGGACTTTTGTTAAAAATCCAGACTCTCCTGGAAAATTTGGGACGTATGCGAACGCTGCCCTCACAACAAGTTACTTGCTCCCCCGCTAAAAACAGGACCATGTTCAAGCAGTTTTTCTGCAGTGCAGTAATTATCAGCAGTCTTCCTTGCATTTGCATTCACAGAAAACTTGGTCTGTGACAAATAAGATGCACACTGCAGCTCACAGAAATTCAAACACCAGTGTGCATGATTCACAAGCATGGCACTTTGCTTTAAGTGAATATTGTTGGGCACAACAGAGACTTACAACTTGAAACTGGTTGTACCATTTCATTGCTCAGTCATGATACTTATGGCTTTCTCGGCAGACCAGTATTGCAGAAGTCAGGTGTTATGATTACAGTGTATAATGGTGCGACCATTCCTGTACTTAGTGTATGTACCCTTCCTGTAGCATATGAAGGACATACAAAGGAAGTGACATACACAGTTCTGTTTGCTGTCAAAATTTTTTGTTTTTATGCCTTTGACCTGTTTGAACTTATCATTCAGAGTAATGTGCTGTCAGTTAATTAATATGCATCAAGTGACAATTTTTTTCACTCAGACCACCTTGAAAATGCCTGTGCTTTTGCAAAGCTTGCTCTTTTATGCATGCTCCAACAGAGGTATCACAGAAACTGAATAATTTGTAAGTCAATGACATCATAGCTTCAATCATTGTTAGTCAGGCAGCATCTCCAATTGTACATTTGCTTAATCCTTCTGATAGGGGCTAGATTGTGTCCCAACTTTAAATCTACAGTGAATCTACAAACAGCAATAACACAATTTTCAATGCCATATCTAGAGGAATTAAAGCACAAACTGGGTGTCAGACACTTATTTTCAAAGTTTATCTTATGTGATGTCTATTTGAAAATCCCTCTGGTTTAAAAGTCATAACAGGTTTTTGTACTAAAACCCATCTTAATTTGTTCAAGTTCTTATGTTTGCCATTCAGCAGTGCCTCTACACCACCATATTTCCAGCACTATTTGCAGCATGACAGCACTGGTTCCTTTTTACACAAACTATCTTGTAGCAGGTTGAGCACCCAAGCAAAATTTTCAAAAGTCTTCTTAGAAGTAAAGTTGAAATGTAAAAAGATAAATGTGCCTTCTTTCAAACAGAATTAGTTTATCTTGGTCATGTCGACAATTCATAGAGAATTCATTATCCTCAATCACACCTGTATGCTCACTCCTCTTTGTAATGTGCACCAGTTGCAATCTGAAATTATATACAGTTCACTCCAAATGCTTTTCACATTGCTGCACCTTTGCATTGGCTATGCCATAAAAGTGTATCATTTGTTTGAACACAAAACTGTCATTCTTCCTTCCGTAAGTTGAAAGATCCCTTGCTTAACCAATGTTGCTTTGATCATTTTGAGCCTTAAAAACCTGTTGATTTATTAGTTGTGGATGCCTCTTCTGACAGCACTGGAACTACAGTAATATGTCTCACATACAGGTTTCTTAAAACCAACCCATTCCTTTCACTTTAAAATTTCTCACAGTCGCTCAGAAAAATTTCCTGCAAATTCAGAAAGAGGCACTTGCCATAGTGTATGACATAACAAAAATTCATGACCTAGGTCATGAAGGTGGTGTTTCGGGAGTGTGGACATCAGAGATACTGCATGTACGTACTGAGCCAAGCCAGAGAGGATATATATTTTGGATACTACCAACAAACACCAGTCCCTATGAGCAAAGGAGGTGGGAACTTGCCCTCTAACATATCCTCTCCTCCCGCCACCCCCCTGGCCTAAATCTACACTAACCCCTCCCCTTCCTCCATCCTCAGCTCACCTATTCATTATCCCTTGCTTACCTCCCCCCCTCTCTCCCCCTCCCCCCCCTCCCCTCTGCTACAATCGTCTTTATTACCATCTTCTAAAATTAAAATTTTAATTCAATGCTTCAGCTCTATCAATAATGTCTTTGACATATTTGAGACGAAAATCCGTCTCAGGGATTCTTTCATTGTATTTAATTGATCTGTCAAGCAGTATGTGAGTCACTGTAAGGAGTGCCAGAGACAGAAGCATGTGTCACAGTTACCTCAAGGTCACCTAGTACCAATTCCACATGCTGTAGTTCCATTCCACTGGATTGGAATCTATATTTTAGGTAGATTCCCAAAGTTGACAACTGGTGACTGCTGGATAATAGTCTGCACTGACAACCTCACCCGCTTTGCTGTCACCAAACCTGTGCCAACTGCAGAAGCTCCAGAGATTGCAAAATTCCTAGTAGAAGCCATTATTTTGAAGCATGGTGCACCACATGTGATGATATCTGATCGAGGAAAAGTATTTATGTCAAAACTAGTAACAGAGGTAATGTCACGTTGTGACATTGTCCACAGAATAACAACTGCCTATAATCCTCAGTCAAATGGTCTTACAGAATGTTTCAACAAGACATTGTCAGATACGATTTCGATGTATGTCGATGTTGAGCAGAAGGAGTGGGATACATTAATGCCAGTCATGACATTTGCTTATAATACAGCAAGGCAAGACACCACAGGCTTCAGACCATTTTTTTGCTCCTTGGTCGTGAATCTGAGATGACAATAGATACACTGTTCCCATTCCAGCCGGACAACACCAAGGACTATTATGAGAAACAGCTCATCACCAGGGTCTAAGAAGTAAGACAGCTGGCTCGCATATGGACATTGGATGCCCAGGAGAATGTCTATCTGTGGTGTAACAAAAAGCACTGACCTGCTGTGTACTTCCCAGGAGATCAGGTATGGATTTTTACCCCTGTACAGAAAGTTGGGCTATCAAAAAAGTTACTGAAGCAATACTATGGTCCAGTAATACTATGGTCCGTTTCGTATCATATGCCGCTTGACAGATGTCACACATCAAGTCGAGGATTATGAGCCCTCCTCAAAAGAACAAAAACAAAGAGAGATTGCTCACATCCTCCGTATGAAGTCTAAAGCCCTTTCTACATGAGACATGCAACACACACAAGGAAACCATTGTCAGCTGCAGCGCCCCTTGCGATATACCACTGAACTACAAAGAAGTGTTCAATTGGTATGCATTTGTTGAGTCGCCTGCTTCACGCATTAACTTTGTTGTCAACTTACAGCAAATGAATCACCGCATTAACATCGCTTTTGAAACTGTATGATATATTGTGATGATTAAAACATTTATTAGTGTTTTAGACTGCCACTGTGAAACTGTATTTAATTGTTTTTGTGCAGTTCATGCGCAACTACGTCGCTCACATGTGTTAACGTCGTCATTATAAAATGCGATTACATACTTCCAGCCCCTGCGGTTTGTGGCGTCTATGTATCTGTTGAACAAGCTCAGGTGTCTATACATAGACCTTTCACTTTGATTAAGCTTCAAATAATGCTCACCAAAAACAAATATTTCATCTGTTAACTACAGCATGTTTCAGGAAAATAAGCAAATATTTTAGAAGATGGTAATAAAGACGATTGGCAGTTAAAATTTCATATAACATGTGTCCAATTTTTATTGGGTACAGAGATACAGCTTTTGGTGTGTGCAACAAACTGATTTAGATATTTTGACTGATTCTTTCATCGATTCTTGGTAGATCACCATATTGACTTTTATTTAAATAACCGGTTTTCGACGTACTTTAAAGTCTGAATATGTCCTAGTAAACTGAAAACCGGGTAACTAAGTGGATATGAATGTGTAGAAGACACACAAAATTCTACTTTTAATTAAGTGTGATGTTTTACTACCAAGAACCGATGGATAAATCAGTGAAAATTTCTTGATTTACATTTGCTCTATGTTTGTTTGGATTTCATATTAACAGCTATATCTCTGTATTCAATAAAAATTGTACACAGGTTATATTAAATTTTTAATGCAATTTCTCTATAGTATCACCTCCTAAAATACTTACGACTGAGTCAAAAAACTATGTTGCTCTGAGCAGGAAACAGGTACACATTCTCAAACAAATTCCTGACTTGGCTTCGTTTGTCAGCTGGGTTCCCCATTCGGTCGTCTGTGGATGCGCGAAGCACTTCCATATGCGTGAGAATAGGATCCATCCTATTCCATCTACTAGCGATCGTATGCATGCATGTTGTGCAAGTGTATGCATCTACACTGTACGTGGACAGCGTAACCAGTGTATCATGGGTAACCTCGTAAGCCCTCACTTCCCATATAGAAAGGGCTTTACCATGATCCCAAAGAGCAGATACATAGAAACAGCTTCATGTTCAAAGCCTCTGAAGACCAGTGCGATAATGATGAATGCAGGACAGGAGGGTCTGTCACCAGTCATCATCACTGTAAGGAAGGTGTTCAGACAAAATGGAAGGATTCTCTGCACAGACATACAGAGGACTCTGCAGCTGGCTTCAAAGGGAACCTAACAGCAGGTCACAGTTTTTTTTCTGAAAGTGGAGAAATGACGCGAGTCTTCCGACGGAACATGTGGTGATGTGGATAGACGCAGATCGATGTCCTGGTGGGCCCGATTCAAATCCCGCCACTGGCACAAAGATTTATTTCTTTGTATTTACTATTTCTAGAATGTTCTATGTTTTTCTTTCTATGTATAAACATCTGAGCACTCCAAGCAGATAGCAGTCTGTTCTGAATGTATGCTTGTGCAGAAATTAACCTGATCTAAGTGTAAAGTAGTTGTGCTCTATTAGTGACCCAGCCTTCAAATTCTGACCCACTTGCAGTGTTCAACATGACAATACAATAACACCATTGTCTGGATATCCAATGAGTCTCAGGTTATGCTGACGTTAGCAGCACTTAAACCATGACATCTCAATAATTAATAAAGATTATTTGATTTAAAAAATGATTTTCAATTTATCCACATATCTACCCTCGTACAAAGACCAAGTAAGGTAGCACAGTGGCAACACACTGGCTTCAGGTTTTGCAGGACGGCATTCAAAGTCCCCTCCGGCCATCCTGATTTAGGTTTCCCACGATTTCTCTGAATCACCCCAGGCAAATAGTACCTTTCTAAGGGCAAGGCTGTTTTCCTTCCCATCCCTGACAAAAATGATCTGAGCAATCCCTTTGCTTCTAATGGCAGTGTCAACAAGATATTAAACCCTAATCTTCCCTCTCTCCTGCATGCGAAGTTTGAACTGATGTGTGCAAGTATTAAGTGTAGCACAAACCTCTCTCAAAAACATTTTTTGTGAATAAAATCCAAGTGGTGCACATAAAAATGGTGCATGTAACTCACCATTAATTTCAGTCCAATTGCCATATTTTACAATCTTGGATAATGAAAACAGTATAGCTTCCATGTGCACTGAACAGGGATAAACTCTAACTTCATGTTGTGTTTTCATTCAAATTGTATATGAAAAATATACTGTAACATATACCACTATTAAATTCATTTGTAATGGAATGAAAGTTTTGACCAGTGAGTGTGTAAATATTATATGCAAGTCGATAAGTGTATCAGTAAAGAGGAAATAGTATCAAACTAATTGACTTGAAATCAATTCAAATTACACAGATATGCCAGAAACAAAAGGAACTGGAGCCCATGAAACACAGGTTACTGATGTTACACCAAAGCAGCACATATCCACAACTTTGCTTTCTCTTCAAGAGATATTCTTTAATACAACTTACAGTGTCAATAAAGTAACATCCTGGTTCAATAGTCAAGACCATTCCAGGTTCCAGAACCCTGGCTGTTCTCAGCTTACTGACTCCAGGCTCAGTTGGGCGCTCTGGATGGCCAGGTAGATAACCTCCCACATCATGCACATCCAAACCCATGAAATGTCCCAGCCCATGTGGTTGGAAAACAGCACCAAGACCAGCCTGTGGAAAAATTTTAAGTCAATGAATAATGAGCCTCACAAAACACTAAATGAAATAGTTTTCATACACTGTACACAGTTACCTTGAGCATTTCATCAACATCACCCTTCAATATATCTTTGTCACGTAATTCTGTTAGCAAAACACGATTTGCAAGTTTGTGCATTTCAGCCCAGCTCACACCTGTGAATTTTTTTTATTGTCAAGAATATGATATTTCTTAATTAATGTACCATGATAAAAATAAAATAACACATTATACCTGGTTGAGCAGCTTGCATGACAGCATCATTGGCTTTCAAAACTGCATTGTAGATGTGGCGTTGATCTCTTGTGAACTTCCCATTAGCAGGGAATGAGCAAGTGATGTCTGATGCATAGCCACAGTAAGAAGCACCCATATCAAACAAGCTTTGCGGGGAAAAAAACATTTATTTAAGAGATTTGTTACACAGTTCCATGAATAATGTCTACTTTAGCCTCAAAAATGCAACAAGTGTATTTCTGATAAATAATATGAACATGAAAACATGATTAAAGATTTCGCATACGGCAAAACTTTGTTTTCCATAAAACAAGCATAGTATAAAAAAACTTACCACATGTCTCCATCATTGATTCTTTTATCATTGGGTGCTGAAGCATGCCCATAATGTAATACAGCACCATTACTTCCAGATCCACAGATGCATGTGTAGGCCACATGTCGGCAACCACCCACATAATAACAGTACTCCAAAAATATGGCTTCACACTGATATTCGTACATACCAGGACGGATCTTTTTCATTATCTGTATATGAGCTTCAGAAGAAATCTTGTTGGCATAACGGATCACTTCTATCTCCATTGGTGTTTTTATCACTCTGCTGAAAAATCGAAGAATATTTTTTTGTAATTTCAAATGGTAATGTTTTAATGTACTTGCAATCCACTAAGAAAACTGATAGATGTAGAGGACAAATCTTATTAATTCTTAAGATTATTATTTGGGTTCCAGCTGTGCCCCTGTGTTAAATTTATCAGTTTTCATGAGTGAGATAACCAATTTAGAATTCTAAAATTTATGTAATACGTAACAAATTAAATCAGCTTTATTTGCATGAAAAGTTCTGCAAATAAATATATAAAACACAACTTGGGGCCACTCGGACAATTTCAATTTAGATAATCCAAGGAATTTACAAAAAGTAAAGCAAATGGTGAATGTTGAAGATGGATATGACATAAATATTGAATGTTGGTATAGGATGTTTTACAATGAGAAGAAATAATTGCAAATACAAGAATGTGGAAATAAGAGTGGAAATAACAATGACAGAAACAATGAACACAATAATGTAGCGTGCGTCATTGCTAAAAGTGTTATGGTATGGTCAGATCACCCACCACAGACAACTTGATGAACTGCGAACAACATAATTACTATGCCTTCTCATCTCAAGATATTCATTCGGTGTGTGAAGTTTTCCAATTACTCACTACTGAAAATACAGTATAAATTACTGTACACTCCACATATAGAAGGCTACAAATCCTCTTTACAAGAGGGAGAGATTTTCGTTACTACCATGCCTACATTTAGGTTTCAAAAGTTATCATCACTTATTAGATTTGATGATATACATACAAAGTTTGAACAAAATGGATTGACAAATATGGGGCAAGTAGAATTATGTTTTTAACTTTTAGGCACCCCTTGTTAATGCAGCTCTAACCCTAAATCACTTGTGATCGTCGACACAACTTGGTTGCTTTACAGGACACTCCTTCTTTAGAGTGTACTTGAAGTTGGACACAAAAAATACAACATAAAATCTTAGCTATGGCCAATATCAACTCAACATATTGCTTAACTTACAATTTTACACAAAAAAACTTTACAAATTCAAGTGAAAAGAACCAAGGTTAAAAAGTTGTGTTCAATTTAACAAGCTGCCACAGCAAGAAACTTATTTACCTCTGTTGTTCTTGCACATGAACTTTTATATCACATATTTGACCATTTGTGGTACCTCCCACAAAGAACAACACAGATATTCCTAAATGCTTCATAATGTACCCAGACCAGTGGAGTCCTCTACTTTTCTTGCCTCCAAAGACAAACTAATAATGGTATCCTATGTAACCAAACATAAAAGTAGGCTATAATTTTACTAAATACTGAGCTTTGTAACAGGAGAACTGGAAAAATCTGTAACTCAGATATAATTCTACATTATAATCAAGCAAGGAAAAGGAAGGGAAGGAAAAATAGTAGGTGAATGTGGACTCGGCAAAAGGAATGAAAGAGGAGATTGCCTGGTAAAATTTTGCACGGAATATAATTCAGTCATAGCAGACACTTGGTTTAAGAATCATGAAAGAAAGTTGTATAAGTAGAAGAGACCAGGAGACACTGGAAGATACCAGATAGATTTTATAATGGTAAGACATAGATTTTGGAACCAGATTTTAAATTGTAATACATACTGTAAAGGCATCACTAGTGTGGGTTATTGAAATGATTTTCTTCTGGTGTAAATCCCCCCCCCCCCGTCACTTTTTCTTGTATTTCATATGTACGATGTAGGCATTAGCAGCATGTTATATTGGTTAAGGTCTGTGATGTGTAGTTGCTTTTATGAACTGAATTGTTATTCTTTTTGCTTTTGTTTTTCTTCTTTTGTGTAATATAAAAATGTTTTCTTGTTATTCGAATATATAGAATATTTGGGCTTCCTTGTTTTATATTTTGTATGTTGTCAGTACAGAAAGTGCTGTATGAGTTAAATGTATTCTGTGACTTTGTAAATCAAGAAAGAGCGAGCAGACTATCGATAGTGGCAGTCGAGCAGCGGGAGTATGAACTGAAAGCCTGCTGTGGGTGTGTGAGCAAGTTAACATAATGTTTAGGCGTGATGTGCACGAATTTGTTCATACAAATTATGGACATTGGATTTACTGCTGTTTTCGTGTATTATGAACTAAGGAGGACACGTTCCAAACAGGGAAGTAGAAGTGTATAAAACTGTTAAAACTGTGCTGGTGGTAGCGACAATCCAGGTATACATGGATGGCATTGTAGCCGTATTGGTGGAACTCAAATCATTTTAAATGAGTGACTGCATCATGTTTAGACTTTTGTTTTAATTCAGATATTAAGTGTGCAGCCGTAAGTGGCGGACTGCTGTTTAAAGTAATTGCAAGGATATGGTAGAGATATAAAGAGAACTGATTGTTGTAAATTAATGAATTCTGCTGACAGTGATTACTCTTTTGAATCTCGCTTGTTATTTGAAGACAGTGTTTTGAATCTAGTGATTAAAACTTTCATAAAAGTAACTGGTGGACAGTGATTGCGCCGACATAGGTGTGAATGACGGTGCGAATGCATGTATGTAAACCTGAACTTAATCACAACAATATTTACAGGCAATTTGATGTTGAATGGATTTATGCCACCTACAATGACTTCGAGGAAAGGATACCAGATTGTACGGACGAGAGGACAGACGGGCATCTTTCCCTCCTACAAATAAACCAGCAAGAACATTTTCTGGAATATCACCTGCACTGAAGGAGCCGAATTCGACATCGCGCTGATCTGCGTGTGATCAGATAAGCCGCACTGCTCGCTCTAATTTTAAAAGGAACTACTTATTTTCATATTCTGTTAGTAAAACCAAAGTGTAACCTAATGTTTAACATTTCAATTGTCCCTTTCGTAATAAAAGTAGACTAACTATGACTGAGTATAATTATTGTTGAACCCCGCCATTAATGTTAAGGTTCCTGGTAATGGAAAGAGATCTTCAATTATATTGTTTAATTTCCTGTGTAGCGTTAATCACATTGCCATTGCTATTTCTTGATGATTCTCCGGTGCATGGCACTTCTTTCAATCAATTTCTGGTAAACATTATACTTTTCAGTGTCTTATGCAAGGTGGTGGTAGGTTCAGATTTGAGGAAGTAGAATTGTTGTTTTCAGTTTATATTAGGCCTAATGACTTGCTTCTTGGATGATGCAACAGTTGTTTTCTCCTTCACTCTAATAGTTGATTTGCAACTATGGTTTGGTGTTTTGTGGTAGGCTAAATGGTTTGTAACAATACCGAGTCGCAATCGCTACAATACCATAACTTGTTGGTCATGAACTGTAGGCTGAAACTGAAAAAACTGCAAAAAGCTAGGAAGATAAGGAGATGGGACCTGGATAAATTGAATGAATCTGAAGTTCTTGAGAATTTCAGAGGGAGCTTTAGGCAACAACTGACAGAAATGAAAGGGGGGGGGGGGGAGGCGATAAAGTAGAAGAGGAATGGGTAGCATTGAGAGATGAAATAGTGAAGAAAGCAGAGGACAAAATAGGTAGAAAGGGAAGACCTACAAAAAAATCCTTGGGTCTCACAGGAATGCAGTAAATGAAACAGGCAAAATGGAGTACAGATAACTAAGAAATGAGATTTCAATTCGAGATGCCTACAATACTTTTCACAAGAAACTCTTTCTCAAAATTTTACTGAAAACCCAAAGAGATTTTGGTCATATGTTAAATATACTAGGGGCAAAACACAAACAATACCCTCACTATGTGATAGTAATGGCAATCCTGCCAATGATAGTACTACTAAAGCAGAGTTACCAATATTACAGGTTTCGAATTACAAACAGAGGCCAGAACAAGAACGTTGAAGTAGATATCCTTGGAGTAGTGAAGCAATTTAAATCACTTAACAAGAACAAGTCTTCAGGTCCGGACTGTATACCCATTATATTTCTATCTGATTATGCTGAAGCGTTAGCTCCTTACTTAACAGCCATATACAGCCGCTCTCTCAAAGAAGGATCTGTACCAAAAAATTGGAAAGTTGCACAGGTCACACCTATATTCAAGAAAGGCAGTTAGGAGTAACCCACTAAACTACAGGCCTATTTCATTGACGTCAATTTGCAGCAGGGTTTTGGAACATATATCCTGTATTCAAATTTATGAATTATCTCAAACATAATGATCTATTGACCCAAGGTCAACACAGATTTAGAAAGTATCGTTCATGCGAAACACAACTAGCTCTTTACTCATACGAAGTGATGAGTGCTATTGACAAGGGATTTCAAATCGATTCCATATTTCTTGATTTCCAGAAGGCTTTTGACACCGTACCTCAAAACGGCTTTTAATCAAATAGCATGGTTATGGTATATCGCCCCAAATTTGCAACTGGATAGCGGATTTCCTGTCAGAGAGGGCACAGTTTGTAGTAATCGATGGAAAGGCATTGACTAAAATAGAGGTGATATTGGGTTTTCCACAGGGTACTGTTATTGGTCCTCTGCTGTTCCTTATTTACATAAACGATTTGGGAGAAAATCTAAGCCGCTCTCTTAGGTTGTTTGCACATGACGCCATCATTTACTGTCCATCATCTGAAGATCAAAATCAACTGCAGAACATTCTGAATAAGATATCACTATGGTGTAAAAATTGGCAATTGTCTCTAAATAATGAGAAGTCTGAAGTCGTCCACATGAGTATGAAAAGAAATCTGTTAAACTTTGTTTACAAGATAAATCAATCAAAAGTGAAGGCCGTAAACTCCACAAAATACCTAGGAATTACTATTACTTCAGACTTAAATTGGAAAGAACACGTAGATAATATCGTGGGAAAGGCGAACCAGAGACTGTGTTTTATTGTCAGAACCCTTAAAAGATGCAACAGAACTACTAAAGAAACTGCATGCTCTACACTTGTCCGTCCTTTTTTGGAATATTGCTGCCCAGTGTGAGATCCTTATCAGGTGGGTTTGGCAGAGGACATCGAAAGAGTCCAAAGAAGGGCAGCTTGTTTTGTATTGTCTCAATACAGGGGAGACAGCGTTACAGAAAAGATACAAAATCTGGGATGGGAATCATTACAATAACGGCGCATATTGCTGTGGTGTTGGCTACTTACGAAATTCCAATCACCAACTTTCTCCTCCAAATGCGAAAATATATTGTCGACTCCCACTTACATAGGTAGAAAAGATCATCAGAAACCAGAGCTTGAACGGAGAGATTCAGATTCCCCCCCCCCCCCCCCCCCCCCCCCCGCGTGCTATTGAAGAATGGAATGGGAGATAAATAGTATAAAGGTAGTTTGATGAACCTTCTGCCAGCAATTAAATGTCGTTTGCAGAGTGTCCCATGTAGATGTAGTTGTAGAAAAAAGTGATACCTCAACCAAATTAAAAAACTCTGAAAGTTTAGATGCCTATTCAGTGTCATTTGAAGTGGCTTCCACTTGTTACTCTACACACATCCAAACAACATTCTCGTTCATTCCATTCATGTTGAAGGACATCCAGTTCCAAGGACTGAATAGCATCTCTGATTCTCTCCTTTAAATGATCGATGTCATTGAAATCAACATGTTGCTCCACATAACCAATCAACATGTTGCTACACATAACGCCATAAGGAAAGTCTATGGGGCATGAAGACCGGAGATCATGGTGGCCATGCCTTAAATCCACATCTATAACTCCTGGAAAATTCTGGCGTAGTGTGAGGAAGCACCACTTTGTTGGAAAATGACACCTTCATCTACATCCTAAATTTGTAGCACTAAATGCAATTGCATCATGTCTAAGTAGTTGTCCAATATCACAGTTTGTTTCGCAGAGGAATGTGGGCCTGCATGTTATCATGCAGGATGGCACAGCAGATGTTCAACTTAGGGTGAATATTGCTTATGTTGGTACTCAGGGTAGGCAATAACATTTTTGACAACCCATATTCTGACATTATAGCAATGTGCACAGCCTCACACATGGAATGTAGCCTCGTCACTAACACTACCCTCTTTGGGAATTGTTCATTTCTGTCAATCTCGTCAAGCATCAGTGGATCAAATTTAAATTGTTTGGGCTTATCAGATGGGTGGATAGCATGTAACAACTGCAAAATGAGTCTTCTCTAAATATAGTTCTCAAACACATGTATGCAACAATTTCATGGGACTCCTTAGGGATATGCCAGTTTCCTTCATCTGTCTAATGTTAAGTGTATGAGGTACGACTTTGTTGTACACATGAAGATATTCATGCAGACCATATCTCACAGATTCAAATTTAACATATCACAGGACACAACAAACTTTCCTCTGCACCATCCACAACTTGATTGAAATGGGCTGACCTGTTGCACAATGTAGTTCACTTCATTTCATTGTAGCATTATTACTTGCTCGCACACAACAGTGGAACTTATGTAACAAAGTTGGAGAGTTTTTCTTCAATTTGTAAAGGTTTCACAGGTCTATCTTGTTTCACTGCCTTTCTGTACCTGGCTAAAACTGCACAATGACTTTATCAAAACACCTTATTTGTTGATACATATGAAGAAATAAATCTGAAATTTATTGTAATGTCAAAATGTTTAAAATCAATTGAAAAAATTTTCATACATGAGACTATAAAGCAACAAAAAAAAATATTTTTTTATATGTTTTTAAAACTCTAACAAGTTAAAAAAGTAATTTCTTCTGTCACCATGTGGATTGCTAACTCCATACAGGAAGCACTGAAAATTTGGGCTATTGAATTTTTAATTGCTGAAAGCAAGAGGAAACTACAGCCATTACCTTTTCTGGGGACCTACAGCTCTACTGAATGAATATATCATCATGGAAAATATTCCAGACTTAAAATAGTCCCATTCAAATCTCTGAGTTGGGACTACTCAAGAGGATGTCATCACCACGAAAAACAAAACAGGAATTATATGAATCAGAGTGTGAAATGTTCTACCCCTTAATCAGGTAGCCAAGTTAGAAAATTTGAAAAGAAAAATGAATAGGTGTAATTTACATATGGTGGGGATTATTGAAGTATGGTGGCATGATAAACAGGATTTCTGGTCAGGTGAGTTTAGAGATATAAATACAAAATCAATTGGGGGTAACACAGGAGTAGGTCTAATGACGAATAAGAAAATAGGAAGACAGGTAATCTTCTATGAACAGCATACTGATACATTATAGTAGCCAAGATAAGACATGATGCCCACACCAACCACAGTAGCACTAGTTTATAAGCCACTAGCTGTACCATTGAGGAGATTGAAAAAATTGTATGATGAGATAAAAAAAATATTCAGACATTTAAGGGAGAGAAAAACTTTATTGTGATTGTGGACTGGAAATCAGTAGTAGGAAATGGAAGAGAAGGAAAGATAGTAAGAGAATATGGAATGGGGAAAAATGAATGAAAGAGGTGGTGCTAGAATGGAACAGCACAGCAATAGATAGCACAAAAAAAGACTTATCACTGTGAAACTTAGCATTTTGTTCAAGATATTAGTATGTGTGTTCTCATGCACTTGCTTGTTCAACACATATTTCTGTATTATTACATGTACAATTACAATAAATGGTGTTAACGCTTAGTTGTGAAGTGATAATGAAGGATTGGACTACTTCACAACCACAATGGCGAGCTGAGGCTGTTTTTCATTTCGACATAGTTGTTTTCAGGATATTTGTGTTATAACGGCCACTTGTTGCCATGCATGATGTTGCCATGAGCTACTTGGTATCAACACTCAACGTGCCACCAACAATGACAATTGCATTGTTATTTTCTGCAGTAGATCAGTTTATTGCAATGAACGCTATGCAAAGAAATGTATTCCAAAACACAGTGACTGTGTCGAGTGCTCCAACTGGTATGACTGTGTCTCATGTACGTTTTATGTCGTATTTCTCACATGTGTAGTCAACCCCTAGTGCAATACCCCAAGACATTTTATCACAGGTCATGCTGGAACTTACTAACTCAGAGGCAGTGGAACATTCTTGGTGCACGTAAGATATGACACCTGTCACATTGCCTTCAAACAGTGTTCCGCCATATTCATATGGGCAGCCGGACAAACTGTACTCTTCCACCTCATTTACAACTGGGCCTTCTGCGTCGGTATCCACTTCCATGACTGCAATTGGTGCCACGACTTCCATACCTACCACACATGCTGCACCCGTGCAAGCTTCACACTTTCTGCTTTGGCAGCCACCGCTCCATTCACACCTCCACTCCCAGAAATACCAGCTGCCCCCCCTGCCACTACAGATGGAGAAATTCCTTCTGTGACACAATGCAGCACCTGAGCTGCCACCGGTTTACTTGACTCCACCCTCCATTAGCCATTACATCAAATTGCCAGCTCTGACTCGCAAGGACCTACGAACATGGTTCGCGGGGTCAAGCACATCTTCGACATGCATGGCATCACACCAGTGACGACTCATGTTTTGTGTGCTTAGTGTCAAGCCTTCATAAAACTCCTGATCTATTATTGAGCTCATCCTCAACCCACCTAAGGCAGACAAATATAAGCACATCAATAGTGTTACGTGGCAGAGCCCACAGCCACCTCATTGCCTGTCCACAACCCTAGCAGAGCATCTTCACATCACTCACTCTTTCAGTCACCCAGTCACCGATCCAGCAGCAGCCACACTTCACCTACCCACTATGCTGGTACCATAACACACACAGTGATGCGGGAGCACACTAATATCATTCTCCATACACATACCCAAATGCGCATGGCAGCTCATAGTGGTTCAGCGGGTTGCCCCAATCTTATGCAGTGACCGCATAACACTGAACTCGGCAGACTGTTCACCACCGGCCTCTCAACGAAGCTGCAGTTTTTGGTAGATACAGGAACAGCAGCCAGTGCTTTACTTCACACTTTGGTTGTCAGTCCACTACTTCCGTTGCACTTCTGGTGTTGGTGGACAGTTTGGTGATGAAAAGTTCATGATTTAGCAGACCTCACAGTGCACCTCACAAACCATTTCTAACTATCGTGGATGTTCCACATGGCTTCAGTAGGGTTGTTTGGTTGGGGTAGGGAGACTAAACTGCTAAGGTTATCAGACCCCCGGTGGGGAGGGGAAGGAGTGAGGATAAGAAAGGAGGGGGGAGGGGAAGGAAATGCAGTCCAGGAAGTAAAGAAGGAAGGAAGAGTGGATTGACTCAGGGCCCCGTGCTCACCACACACGTACTCACGAAAGAATCGTGAGCCCCTTGGGGGATCCACATGGCTACTGTGGACACTGTGGTGTGGGCATGGATTTCCTTCATCACTTCTGCTTATCAGTGGACATTACATCACAAGCACTACTCCCACATTCCTGTCCAAAGATTCCTGCTCCTATTACACATATTATGATGGACAACGTGATGATGAAAAACTTCACACTATTGTCAAGTGTATCACACTTCAAACGGAACGATTGGACTTTATCCTCACTATCACAGAATTAAGTTCTTATTTTGTACTTTATCAGACATTTCATTAACTGTGATAAACGTCGTTTTAATTTATAGAATTATATGTAATTTCCAAAGAAGTAATAGAAAGATGCTCTGAATAATTATTTTTGTGGCAACCACTAGTTAAGATCTTTGTATAGATAGTCGTCTGAAATGATGAGAGAATAAATTTTAATTGTAAATAGAATATGTGACAATGTATAATAATAATTGTATGTTTATGAAGCTATACATAGACATCGTCTGCAGTGCCAGTGAAGGCAGTTCAGTTGAAGTTCAGTTCTGTAGAAGCAGAGATCTGGGTTAGTTGTTCTGAGGTCACTGGAATTGACTGTAAGTTCTGTGCTGTATTAACCTGTTTGCAATGTTTACATTTCAGTTCTGCAATAAATATCAGATATGTATAAGTTGTTGAAATTATTTGATTCTACCTTTCCTCATTGTCGTATGCCAAGGAAGCAGATTACACCCAAAACAATGAGAAACTTCTATGATGAGTACATGTGAAACAATACAACCAGTACCATTATAGAGTACCACTTTAGAACATTACATGTATATATTTCCAGCAAGCATACTATATCCAGGTGTGGATATCAGTGGTACTTCTATAACGTTATTTGCCAGCTTTTCACACCCTGGCATGTGAGCCACTACAAAGCTGGTCACTGACCAGGTCATCTGGCCCACTCTCCATCATGACTGTTGGGATAAGATAAGTGCATGCTTGTCATGCCCACATGCCAAAGTCACTAGACATATCTCACGTCCACATGGATGTTTCTCTTTCCTTACAAAACGTTTCGAACCCACATGTTTGGACACCACTGGCCCCCTCCTTCCCTCAAAAGATTTTTTATATACTCTTTCTTTAATTAACTGTTGCATATGCTGGGTAGATGCTATTCCTCTCACCAATATTACCATCAATAAGGTCTCAGCTTTTACTGAGTAGGTGGCGAGTTTCAGTGGTCCCACTTCTATCATAACAGAACAGGACAGGCAGTTCGAATCTCATGTCTTCTTGTGTGTTTGCACCTTATGCAGTGATGACCACTTCCACTCCACTGATTACCTTCCGCAAAGTAATGGGCTAGAGGAGTGGTGGCACCATACATTAAAAATGCCACTCACATGCCATGGTAATAAATGGTACCTCACATTGCCTTAGGTTCTCCTAGGAATGCGGTCCTCTCTTCAAGAGGACCTAGGCACCTCTACTGAAGAGTTGCTCTATGGTGGGGCCCCCCCGACCAAACTCTTTGGTTGAGTGGGTATGCTCACATATCTCGTGCACCCGACCTTCAATGCCTAGCATGCACACCACTCCTAACGTCTTTCTCCCATCTGCCCTACAGACTCGAGTCATATTGCTGAATGACACAATTGCCCCTCCTCCCCACCCCTTTTGCCCACCCTACACAGGCCCACATGAATTTTTGACAAAACCAAATCATACTACGACCATTTCAATCAGTGGCTCTCCCATCGCAGTTTCAGCGTGCCACGTCAAATGTGCTTGGGTTTTATCCAAATAGACGCCTAGTGATTCAACATTGCCAACACTCTCCCCACAACCCCCTATCCTAATATTTGCAGATGCCCTAGCTCATGATGAATATTGTTTCTCAACAGATGTCAATTAGCTGGCTGTGCCTCAATTCTCACTCCTGCCTTGCGGCCAGTTACTTCAACTCAGAGTGTCCCCTTCTTCTAGTGAGAGTTCTGACAATGTATCCTTAATGCACACTATGTAAGTTCGTGCTGCCTCCTGATGCTGCACAGATCACCACCTACTGTCGGAAACCCATGGTTCAAGGTTCCCACATTTGTTTCTTGTTTTCCTCTCCTCACTCGCCTTCACACTCAATTCGTAAGCTGCATCTCATTCCAACAATCTAATAGCCACATTCTCTGTAAGGCCGTGCTGTATCAATTCCCACCACTGTAATGTAACCTTCCTAACTCCCATCCCCTCCCCTATTTCCACACAGCAGAGCGTGATTTGGAGTCCATCAGCAGGAGATGATGGATGTGTGATTGCATAAATGTTCTATATTCTGAAGAAGACCTTGGCTGGTACGAGGCGTGTTTCTTAAGTAAGTTCTGTTTGAACAGAAGTACACAATCATACTTTACTCTATTTTTCAACATAGTTGCCAAGTTTGTTCAAACACTTATCATGAATTTTAAAATAACCTCTTCATACAATCCTGCCGCTTGTTCCGATAACCAAGAGTTCACTGCCGCTTTGTAAAGCACTGATCTCGACACATCAGAAAATTCATTTCAGAGACCTGTCATTGTGAAGCTCCTGTTCTCACGAATCCTCACTTCAGCTTAAACCTCCAAATTGTCTGTAATTGAAGATGGGTGACTGGAGCGGTCCTCATCATGGACGTTGTCACAGTTATCTTTGAATTCTCATACCCACTTACACACTTTGCCTTTACTCGTAACAGTATCAACATACACTTCGCAACCCTGTCGATGAATTTCTGCAGGAGACAGGTTCCTCGGTGACATGAACCATATCACTGAGTTAACCTCACAAACGGCGGGTGAGTTGATGGTCTTAAACATTTTGAAAGCACAGAACAGAACCGTACAAGTTAGCTACAGAGCTGAAACTGAGAACAGTTGTTGCCAAGGCACACCGGCACACGATGCAGCACTCGTTGCGGTATGTGTGTGAACTACTAGTGTCTACAACAAATCAGAACTTACTTTAAACATGCACCTCGTAGTTTAAGTGTTGTATGTGCGTGTCTCTTTTGTTTGTGCCTGTTGTAGCTTGAAACATTCCTCACATTTTGTTATACAAAATTTTAATTGTATCTAAGAAATATATTAGTTTTACCCTTTCAATACCTTTGTTGAAAATTTTACAGTAATTTTTGATAATATTGAGTTTGGCAAGATTATTAAAAGTTCAGCATTTAATAAACCTGCTGAAAAATGCTCCTCCCTGAGCACAAAAATGTTTCAGAGACTCTAGTAGGAAAGTGGGAAACTAGCTTCCTCAGTCCTCACCCACTTTCCTCCCCAAAAATTTTGGCATGCAAAAATATTCACACTCTTTCAGTCACCATTGTCTCCTCCCATGTGGGTCCTTGCAAATAGTTTGCTCATGCTTGTCACCTCTCGACAGCGAAATGGACAAAATTTCTCTTTTTGGTATTCACCATCTCCTCTCTATTTTGCTGTCACTGCTACTACCTCCATCAATTTAGCTTTTTTAGTGACGTAGCCTCTCTGAAACTATGGCAGTATAGTGTCTCTTTCTCTCCTTCTGGAAAGTTTCCTCTCTTTCACTGTAATTTTCTCCTATTCTTCTTCCACACTAAAAAGCATGAATATGTTGTTGGTATGCCTCAATTTTTGTTAAAGAGGACTGAGGCAGCTGGTTCCCCACTTACTTGTCAGAGTCTTTTAAAAAGGAAGATATTAACCTTATTTTACTCTAACAGGAGCAGCTGATACACTAAACTATTTCTAAGTGGTGTAACATGTAAATGCTACACACAATATGCACATGTGTAAAGTCCACTGATTATGCTTCCCAAACAAAATAAGCAGAATGTGTATGGCATAAACGAACAACATTTATTTAGTTTCAGAAGAAACTTACTGTATGTCAGTGAATTGATGTATTTCACTGAAACTCTGACTGCTGCAAGGGGCCTCACATCATACATTTATTACAAATATTTAGTATCAATGTGAAAAGCTAAATTTAATTAATGTCACTTTCAATTTATGGTCCAAAAAATACCATCTTCTCCTTTAAGATGTGAAAAAAGTAGTAAACACTGTAGCACAGGATATTTTTTATACTCTGTTGTAAATCATTTTCTGTTCCATTGTTTTCAAGACCAGGTGTTGCATCAGAGAACAAAGGACGAAGAATAAGAAAAAGTTCCATTATTGTTTAAGCCCGGCTTTTGTTCTTGCCTTCTTCGACATATTGTTGCCAACCTGGTCACTCGGCATAGAAGAAATTATTGTGGATAGTCAAATTTCCTATACAGTATGACATTAAATCACACTTCAGACATCCTGGGTTCAATCCCCAGTAGGTCCTAGGATTTTTATCTGTCACTTTCCACTTCTTTCACCTCTGGCAGTGTTGCTGATGTGAAAAATACCGAGAAGCACCGTGGTTTGGAATCCATGTTAAACTGTAGGTCCCCGTATAACTGGCTGGGTAAGTCAGTTCGAAGGTAGGAGGAAGGCAACGGCATACCACCTCCAAACAGGACAGTGCCTAGTAAAGAAAGCACTGTGGTGTTCAAACCAATCTGCGGATTGTTGACTGCTTTACCTTTTTTTTAAATATTAGCACTGTCAGAGTGTTTTAAAAATGATTGATGACACGAAAAGAATTTAGAGAAATTAAATGTTATCAACAATTATTAACTGAACGACAACAGTGTAAATGCATCTATAACCACACAGTAGCTTTAAATTTAAGCATACACTTCTATAGACGTCATAATAATGAATAAAATTCTTCAGGGTGGTTTCTCACTAGTGACAGTTTAGGTCTGGGGAATTGCTGTAGTGTAGGATATATTGCAAAGAGAGTGCACTATGGGAAAGCTGGTGTTTGCGGGAAGGAAACAATATGGCACAAGCTATGTAGCAGAGGGCTGGGGACGATATTGGGTAGGGTATTTATCATTTCAGGGCAAGATGAAAAGTAACAAACCCTCGCAGAGAATGTAGTGTAACGGCTCCAGTCCTGAGTGGTACAGGGTCACAAGAAGGATGTTCTTTTGCAGTCAGACAACTGTGTGAGGGAGGTTGTGGGTGATTGGACAGACAGGGTCCATGAGATCAATTTTGGGACTTTTCTGCAGCTGCCACTCATTCCACATCAAAGAGTCCCTTTCATACAGTCTAGTCGCCCTTGGTTGTCGCACCAGAAGTAACAAGTAGTCCCTCTCCAAATATAATAAAGGCCTCACTGAGGCCTTCAATGACCATAATTATCCTCACATCCTAGACCAAACACAAATCTTACATTCAGTTTCTGTCCAGTCAGCTACCACATCCATCATACCCACCGCCTGGCCACTAAGGAGCAGCCCTTTTCCTGACCCAGTACTGGAGCAATTAAATCAAAAACTCTGCCAAGGCTTTGATTACCTTTCATCCTGCCATGAAATGAGGAACACCCTACTCACAATCCTCCCCACCTCTTGTACAGTGGTATACCACTGCCCACCAAACCTACATTCATTGCTACACTATTCCTGTTCGTGAACCCTTGGCTCATATCCCTGCAATAGATCCAGGCGCAAAACCTGTCCTATCCACCATCCTACCACATTTCCTATCCCATAAAAGGCAGGGCAACCTGTGACCGCAGTCGTGTGGTCTACAAACAGGTTGTAAGCACTGTGCAGCCTTCTATGTTGGCGTGACCAGCAAAAAGTTTTATGTTCACTTAAATGGCCATCGTCGAACTGTGGCCTGAAGATAGCTGGACCATCCTGTTGCAGAGTGCACAGCCCTGCGTGATGTGGTTCACATCAATGACTGTTACAGGCGGGAGTAGCCGAGCTGTCTAGAGTGCCATGTTGCAGATCACACGGCCTCCTGCGTCAGAGATTCAAATTCTTCCTCAGGCACGGATGTTTGTGCTGATTTTAGTATAAGTTAACTCATAAGTAGTTTGTAAATTTAGGGACTGATGACCCCGCAGTTAAGTCCCCATAAGCTTCACTAACAGTTTTTTATCCTCTCCACAACTAGAAGATTTTCTGAATTGCACAGATGGGAACTCTGCCCCACACCTAAATCTTCACTAGTTCTGCTCTCAGAACCATCCCTTTCCTGCACATACTCCAGCCTCACAAACGCCTTCACTTGCACTATATACTCCAGTCTCTTCCCTTCCCAACTGTCTGTCTGTCTGTCAGACAGTGCTGGCATAATCCCCCACCCCACCTTGCATCTCTCTCCTCCCCTCTCTGTACTGCCTCCTGATGCAAAAGACTGCTTACTGCTCTCTCTTTGGACAATTGATCAGAGCAGCAGCAGACTGCGGTCATGATAACAATCAATAAACAAGGTTTCTATTTCTGAAGAAGGCCGAAAGCTGAATAATCTTTTATGTGTACCTTTCTGAGAATCATTGCATTATCTCTGTGGTGAACAGAAACCTATCGTTTTAAAAATATTGTTGCATCCTTTATGGAATTTTCATTGTTTAATATGGAGGAGATGATATTCCATCTGAACTACTGATATCGTTAGGAAAGCCAGTCACGAAAAAATTGTTCCACCTTGTAAATCTAGGAGTAATTAGTGGAGTAGAAATGTGAAGACAGTCATCTGTTGAGCCATAGTCTGTAGTTCAATACCTAGAAGTGTTTTGAAAATGAATGCTTTGCTCAAGTCACTGTTTGTAAACAAAGCGAAACTTATTTGGATTATCATAGAAAAAAATAGACCTCCATGTTACAACAATTAAAATCTTATCGAAATATTAATTAGAATGTTGTTTCTAATGTCAAAAATCAATGTCCATTATCACATAAGTTAAAGTGGGGTCCCGACAGAGATCTATTTTAAACCCTTTCCTGTCCCTAATTCTGATTTGGCGCCATTTATTACATTCAGTACAGTACATGTCCAGACAACGCTTTTGATCATTTCTGTATCCTTGAAGCACAAATTTGCTTACGCATATTATGGATTTTTGTACCTGAAGTAGGTGTTATTACATTTTATTCTTGCTTTTATTTCTATGACTATATCATATAAACCACGACCTGCATGCTCCATCAGGCGGTGCCGACATTTCTAGCCCCACACCTTCACTGCACTCTTCACCTTGCCCTAACGCCCCCAAATTTTACTCACTGCTGCAATAGCACTCAAAATGAGGGAGCCAGAGATGGCAGGCACGTGTGCATTAATTGAGGCATGTAAGTAAATAACGGGTCAAGCGCCAAAAAATGAAAATTTAAGTTATTGGTGAATTTCCACTGTAAACGCCAACGCCAATAACATATATTCTGATACAATCGCCAGAGCAGCGTGAAACAGTGTTTACAGCTGTCACAAGATGGCACTGGCGTCAAGCGCCAATATCGTCGTTCAAATAACGAGTCATGCGCCCTCTGTTCTCTGTTAGTGTCTTGGCGCGTATTTGTGTGAATGGTTAACAGTTCAAGTAGCTCTGAGTTGTTTTTTTTTTTGCAACAGTACGACACTGCTGAAGTAATTATTACAGACACATAATACACAATATTGAATAATGGAAAGTAAAACTACACCAAACGGAGGAAGAGAGGTGAAGGTAGTGCTCAAAGTGAAAGGAAGAAATTACGCAGTGAAGGAAAGCACTGTGGTTCCAGCCAAAGAGGCTCCCAAGCACTAGGTAGGCCTCGATTGTCATTTTAATTTTCATTACAAGGGTTGGAATCTGCATAAGTTATATTCTAGTATTTTATGTGTTTAATTTACTATTCAAACCAATTTTGTATGGTCAAAAATCATTGTTCTGATTATGAGATTATAGTTTACTACTTGAATGGAATCCTTTACTTATCTGTAAATACCTAGGCATGTTGATTTAGTAAATTATATATACTGCTTCACCCTTTCAGGTCTCCTGTAAAAGTCAGTTTAAATGCAGGCACCTTTCATATGACCAGAAACTTAAGTTGTTTAATGCTTTCTACTCACTAAAAGATACAGTGAGGCAAAATAACTATACAATGTCTCATATTCATGTCTGCAAAGTGAAGAGATGAAGGTCAAAAGAAAATAAAGATAGTAACGAAACTGCTCAACTGTCTACTGAGGAAGGTGCACAACAACTGGTCATACCCAAGAAGAAAAAAGGTAACTATGTGTCAAATGTTTTTGATATGTCGCGTTTTGCAGCTCTTAAATATTGTAGAAAAGACATTTTTTAAATATGCACCAAAGCTGCTTTTATTTGAAATGCTGACGACTAGTTTCGGGCTTTGCCCATTTTCTAAGTCACCTATTACAGAAAACAAAGTGTGTTTTACATGAAAATACATTAATATGGTAATGTTATATTGATTATACAAGTTGTAATTACTTACAGTCATAAACATTTATATTTGGTTACTGTTTAGGTCACGCTGTTTGTCATAATTACTTTGGTGTAATTTACAGAGCAATTGATCCAAAGATGTTTTATTAAATATTCTTTGCTTAATTTTGTTTGTAACAATATCGTTGGTTATATGCAGTGTGACATAAACAGTACCATGACAAATATCGTACAATAAATTTTGGATTTCATTCCGAACTATTTTAAGTGTTATATTCAACATATATAACACTGCAATATTATCCCTGTATTACAATATAGGATACAAATCAATTTATTACACTTAAAATAGTTCGGAATGAAATCCAAAATTTATTGTACAATATTTGTCATGGTACTGTTTATGTCACACTGCATATAACCAACGATATTGTTACAAACAAAATTAAGCAAAGAATATTTAATAAAACATCTTTGAATCAACTGCTCTGTAAATTACACCAAAGTAATTACGACAAACAGTGTGACCTAAACAGTAACTAAATATAAATGTATATGAATGTAAGTAATTACAACTTGTATAATCAATATAAAATTACCATATTAATGTATTTTCATGTAAAACACACATTGTTCTCTGTAATAGGTGACTTAGAAAATGGGCAAAGCCCGAAACTAGTCGTCAGCATTTCAAATAAAAGCAGCTTTGGTGCATATTTAAAAAATGTCTTTTCTACAGTAACTATGTGTTATACATTGCCTGATGGTGAAGGAGATGTAATAAGAGTATGCAAAGGAACATTTATATAGGTCCTTGGTTTGACCAAAAGAAGAGTTCAGACATTAACACAATTGAGTGGTGAGACTCTGTATGAAGAAAAGCGAGGAAATGACATTGAAGAGTTCAAGGAATAGTACATCTTTAAGAGAAATGTGAAGCCTTCCGATCTTCAACACTTGCAGCTGGAAACACTACACCATGAATGTAGACTGTCTGAAGAAACGAGAATGTATTTAGCTAAAGTGATACCATTTGTAAAAGAGGAGAATAAGTTATTTTACGAGAAACTTGTTAAATGTGTGAAAATGTAAATGACGGCACTTGTATCGTAATTTATGTTAAACCTATTGCAAACAGAACATTTCATTTTCTTCAAATTTTGTATCATTTTGTTCTTAAATCCATTAATATAGAATAAAAACATGAATGTGACAAGAAACCTTTATAGTTTTTGTGTTTGTACAGTGATCCTCAACTTTTATACTGCTTTTGTTGAAGAGCTATACACATTTCGTTGATTATCTCTAAATCAGTTTTTTTGTGCTTGACCCATTATTTACTTAGATGCCACAGTTGTCCTGTGCGTGTTCTCTTTTCTTAGTGAAGGTTGTGGCCAAAAATGAAGTTGTGAGAGTGTGATTGTCTTTTCCATATGCCTCTCTTGCTGCTTAATGTTATTCATCTCTGGTAGTTACGGTACATTGAAAAAGAAAGAGAGACCAGGACTCTCCTTCAACTTTCAGGCAAGTTTCTATAATTCCAACTTACAGCACTGCACAATTTACCAAAACGAAGTTTACCTACAAAACATGGGAGTAATGACGGGAGCGCAATATGCAAAATCACTGGTACTGTCTGTAATCCAATACCTAGAACTTTTGGAGGATTAATGCTCGGTTCAAGTCACTTTTGGTGATCACAGAAAATGTTTTAACCACATGGAACATCACCACTTTAAAACTACACTTTCATGTTAGATAAAGCAGCAATAAACTACTAAAAATTCTATCAACAGAAGTGTTAGCATGCTTTCTCTTTTGTCAAAAAACAATGTCCATTATTAAACCAGTCGAGGTAGGTGTCCCACAAGCGTATGTTTACGACCCTTTATGTCCCTAATAATGGTTTCACCCCAATTATTAAAACTGGTACAGTACTATAAGCAGACAATACTTTCAAAGTTATTTATTTGTTAAGGCATGTTAAGGATTTTGTAACTGAAATATTTGTTAGAACATTTTCTTTTTTCCATATGATGGAATCATATGGCATTCTTCTGTAGAAAAATTAGTTATGAAAATGCATCTGAATATTGCACATCTATATAAAGTAATAATAGTAGTAGTAGGTTGTCAACTCCAGTCCAGAGACTTGGTGATACAGCTCTCAACATTACTTTATGATGGACAAGCTCTTCATCTCTGAATAAAAGAGGCAACCTTTTTAATTGTGTGAATAACTTCTGATATCAAACATTTCTGTGATCTAATCATTAGTTGAGCTAGCTGGCATATAAACTTGCAGTATTGTGATGGGTGTTGGCTTTGTGTCTTATCTTTGCTTTCATAATGCATTCATTACACGGTTCATAATAATTTACCACCGTAACGACTAAGAAAATAGTTGAGGAAAACTTGATTGAGATGGGGGATTGGAACTCTGAAGCAGGAAAAGAAACAGAAGAAAAAATAGTAAAGTAGAACTCCAATTATTTGGATCGCCAATTATCCAAATCACTTAGAGATTATTTCTGAGTATTTGAGAGCTGTTACAGATAAAGCTAGCTGAGCGCTTCTCAGTAGTTGGAAAACCAAATTCACAGGGAATGCATTAAAACTTGTAGCAAACAATGACTACATTTTTTGCATTGTTGGGTGTGCAATGTGTGTTTTGAATGCGCTGTGACCTAACAAAGTCTACGCCTTGAGCTTAGAATATGGGGTACTTCAGGGACTTTCTCACTAAACATTCCATCTTTCTTGTGTATTGTTTTACTATATTTTGTTTGTTTCAATTTCCTGTTTGGATTACACAATGTCATCTAAAAGGAAACGCATTGTCTTTTGTTGGCAGACAAATTAAAAATCCTTGAAATATAGGACAAAGGCACGAGTGGTAAGCAGTTAACCGAGATGTTTGGAGTGGGAACATTTCAGACACACAACTACCCACACCTATATTTCTCTATATTTTTTTTTTTCTCTATGTCTTTCCATCTTTTCCTGTTAATCAAAAATGTTTTAGACAACCCTCCTCCTCCACCGCTCAGCATCATTCAGTTCACTCATCTTTTACTGCTTGATCATTCCTCTTTGGTTATATATATCCCCTTTGGCATGTCTGAGTGTAGGCATTAGGGGCTGATGCATTCCTCCTGGAAAGAGGTGTATATTTCCGCTGAAGATCTTTGGCACAGCAGTTCTTTTCACCATGATTGGCGCTACCTCGATCACAACATATTTGTAAATGAACAGATGATGATTTGTGATGTGGATGAATATTACTTGTTGCAACTAGTTTCACTTGCAGTTAGTCAATAGGTACTTGTTTACCAACTAACTCGCAAAGCGCTACATATTTTAAAATAAACAACCAACAATATTTATGAAGGTAATGTTGGGCATTTGACAGTGAACAGTTATGTTTTAATTCGCGGATTTCGGGTTTTGTTACTGTAAATGGTAATGCTACTTGTTGTGAATGAAATCAAAAATAGTCATGCCAGTTTGTACAGCATCAAATAAATTGCACTTTTCCATTAAGTGTGGTTTCTTTGCACTGACACAGTACATTTTTGATTTGTGCTCAGTTATGGAATTTGACTACCAATTTTAATAAACTAATTAAATGTTGATTTGATGTCACACAATTTTAAATTATTTTGGTGACACATGAAATTACTTATGTGATTCAAATCATAATTGTGTATTAAAAATAATTGATGACAGTCTAATGCCCCTCAAAAAGATTATATGATAGTGGTCCCTCACAATTTACCAATTCATTAATAAAGACACATCATTCGTCACTGATGACCGGACGGACTGTGTCAGTTTTACTATGTTACATAGATAACTATTACTTATGAGAATGTAAATGTTGATGGTACTTATATCAATCATATTAATAAGAGCAGTTTGTTTTGGTTCCTGGCCAATTACACACTTGCAAATCAGAACATGTTCATGTATAAGCAGCCAAGTATTTGTGAAATCGCCACATATTCAAAATAGGCGCCCACTATGTCTGCGTAAGAAGGAAGATTATAAAAGTCATTCGTACTTCTGCTTAGACCTTTCATGGTTCTTTCATAATTCATCGATATTCACTGGTAACTGACATGTGATGTACCAAAGCAAAGTGTTTGTGAAAAATATGTAATGTATCATTTCCGTTCTTGTCATGATTTGCACATCAAAATGTCATCTGCAAAGTTATTGAAGACCAAAGGCCAACAACAGAAATATACTTCTCTTTCTGAGAGGAATGCATCAGCCCCTAACGTCTACTATGGCTCAGTACTAATATACAGTATCTCTCACTTACACACTCCTCAAACACCATCCTCCTGACCTAGGTCATGAATTACCTTCCCATCCTTTTATCTTCCCTTCATTCCTACCTGAAGAAGGAACTCCGTTCCGAAAGATTGTTCTTTTTTGCGCTTTTTCTTTATTTGTGTGACTATCAGCAGTACAACACAAAGATAAGTACTAGCCAGCCAATCTATCTCTTTTGAGAAATAATTTATCATCTCTGTGGAGAATTTTCATCATTAATCAAACTACACGACTGGTTAGTTGTCTGTAATGTAAAGGGATTTATTAATTACAATATAGTGCTGCACTGTTAACAATTAACCTGTTCGGCTTTATTGGTTAAAAGAAAGTAATGCAGTTAATAAAGCAAATATTGGTTTGAACACCACAGGGCTTTACTAGGCATGGTCCTGTTTGGAGGTGGTACACCATTTTCTTCCTCCAACCTGACTTACCCAGCCAGTTATAGGGGGACCTACAGTTTAGTGTAGATTTCCAACCATGATGCTACATGATATTTTTCACATCAGCAACATTGCCAGAGGTGAAAGAAGTGGAACGTGACAGATAAAAATCCTAGGACCTGGCAGGGATCGAACCCGCATCCTTTAGATTCATAGTCTGACACTCTTACCACTGTGCTACAGAGCCACAAACTACATTAATATGATGGTCAAATTTAATATTATATTGGCCATGAATCAAATGACAGAAGTACTACAAGGAGACAATTTTAAAGATTTCCCACAATTTTCACTCAAATATTTAAGAGTCAAAAACTGAATTGCTTTTGAAGCACGCTGGATAAACTTATCAATGTGCAGGGCAAAGGAAGAAACCCAAATTATCACGATGCAAACAGTTTCTGCAATAGCACAAATGTTTAAATTTTACTTACCATCCTGGCAGCCTCACATGATAATGCTGGCAATTGTGTGACATTGCCATTAGCCCATTGCATAACAATGCAAATGTTTTGCCACGAAACCTTCATTTTGAAAGGGTAATTACTTTTACTGAGCAGACAAGGATACATAGATGAATCTGTCAACCATAGAGCTAGAACAGCATTACTTATTTACTTCATGGTACGAAATGTGAATGAAGGCTTCTATGTGGATTTTCTATAGTGTTATTGATGTTGGCAACATCATCAAAGGGGCTACCAGGATGGTAGGTAAAATTGTACCACAAAAATAAGTAAATTTGTGCATCAGACTCCTACAAAAAATGTGAACTAGAAATTTTCTGACAGTGCTATCCCCAAATTTGTCATTTCCACACACTCATTCAAACTATATTACAGAAAGGTCACTACCACAAATCATTATACACCCTTACCTTTGACTTAGCCTGCAAGCAGTGATTTATTTAGTGCAAAATTTGTAACTAATGTTATCTCTCACACAAACTGCATGTGAACTGTTGTGTATTCTTACGCCGTTGGTGACTAGTGCTACATGCTGCTGATGCAGTTCCGTTTCTGTTAATCTTAGTCAACCAGGTGACAATATTCAATTGATAATGATAATCACTGAATCTAATAACTTTTTTTGGCAGAAGATACAAACTGATTTCTTTTCCTATCAACACCAAAAGCACAACAGTCACAATTTTTAATCCAGTCATTGTTTACTGGCTTTTGTAGGCTATTGTATGTTACTCATAATTTCCTGGAATACTATTTCATGTTACAGTATATTTATGAATTGGCAAAACCAATGACCGTAACTGGAGGAAACCTGACTATGATGGCATTCTGATCCACAATGTAGCTGAAGGTCCGTGTTAGTTTGAAATGTTACATTTTGATAGAGTTGGCAAAACCAATGAATGAGCCAGTAAAAAAAAATAGGCTGTAATGAACTGGTCTGTTGTGTAGCCAGATAGAGTGGAACATTAGTTTGCTTGTTGAATTAAGAGAAACAAATGTTTTGAGGGAAAATGTCAAACAAAATTTTTTGGGAAGGTCCATTATTAAGCAGAAAAAGTACAGGTAAACAATGAAGTTTAAATTCTCTGAAAGATATGTTAAGGGTATATTAAATGGAGCATATTTGGTCGCTAGTCGCTGGCATCTGTTGTTGCTCTGCGTACAGGCCAATGAATACACTAACACAATGGCACACAGCAACTTCAAATGCCAGCGTCTTCGTAAAAACAATTGAAACACGACATAGCATATGACATTATTTTGGAGGTTAGGTGATACCAAATAGTTCTGTTTCCCACCAAACAAAATATGAAGTGGAACTGTAATCAAATTTCCAAATTTATCAAAGTTTTCCAGTATTATGGTACATTAAATGTAACGATTATTTAAATACTAAACTTAGAGACACTTAATTACACTAACTGTTTGGTGAAATGAAGTTCAGTACTTGTACACGGTGATCAATCCTCAGCACAATCGCCTTTGCGGCATGCGACTTGCCGGAAATGGCAGCTGCGGTTCCCGCTTAGCAAACCACCCGGTGCCAGCACTAAATTTAATATGGGTTGCCGCACAAGTTACTTCTGTCATACACAACACAAACACTAAGAAAGAAAAGGAGGTGGTGGAACTGGCTCCATTCATTGTTCGAGCATTTCTGACACCTGCTGAGGGAGTTGCTCATTCACTCATTGATTCTGGAAAAAGTGCATAACGGAGAAATTGGCCCAAACTTAACTATCTTTTCGGGAGAATCATTGTTCCACCTAAGTGGGTATGTTAATACGCAAAATAATCATGACTGGAGTTAGGAAAAGCCTTACTTAATTCACAAACAGCCCCTGCACGATCAAAAAATAGGAGTGTGGTGGGCTGTTAGTGGCGAGAGAATAATAGGCCCTATATTTTTTTTCTGGAAACAATAGTGACAGGTATGTTGAAAACATATTGCGGCCTTTATTTACCCAATTAACAGAGAAAACGAGCTTTTGTGGCATTTCAGCAAGACTCTGTGACGGCCCATACAGTCACTTTATCATTTTGTAATGTGTTCGGTGAAAGATTTATCACTAAGAACATTTGGCCCCCACGTTCTCCCGATTTAACCCTATGTGATTTTTATCAGTGGGGAGCATTAAAAGAGAAAGTGTACAAATTCAAGTCCCACACTTTAGATGAACTAAAAACAAACATTCATCATGAAGTCACTGCAATTTCTGTGAGGCAACTTCAGAGTGTAATGAGCAACTCCCTCATCAGGTGTTAGAAATGCTCAAACAGCAAAAGGAGACTGTTGCAGCACCTCCTTACGTAATACAGGTGGGTAAACTTTTCTTTGTAAGTGTGTGTTACGTATGTCAGAAATAACTTGTGCGGTAACCTGTAATAAATTTAATGCTGGCGCCGGGCAACCCGCTAAACGGGAACCACAGCTGCCATTGCCGGCAAGTCGCATGCCGCAAAGGTGGTTGCATTGAGGATTTATCACCCTGTAGAATAAACTTGGAGATAGAAGTCTGGAGTATTCAAAACATGTATTCACGTGTTTTGAAGCCAAATAACAGTGTAAATTCCAATTTTTTTCTTGGTGAGATTGCCATCCTCATGACAGTATTCCGTTTCGTTATTTTATCCTCTACCATTTCTAGTAAGGTACCAAAATTTTTTTATGTCATCCACATTATATTTCTGTAGGCAGAAGGAACTTCACACGATAATTCTCTCAAAAGATTTGCATAAGCACCTCGCAATCCACCCTCTTATCCATTTTCTTGTATTTTTATCTACTTTTCTGTTTTACTTTTGGTTTGGTAGATTAATTGTTCTTTTAAGACTGTTGCGAGAAATACAATGCCAGCATTTATTAGTTCTTTCGACATTTTGACTCGACTGGTGGCTACTTTATATGCTCCTGTATATGACATGGGTCGACCAACACTTGAAAGTGACTAAAAACACCAGCAACCAGCATCTAAAGTAGCCCACGCTTCAAAGGCGCTCGTGTTTTGGAGCAGTGACTTTGTTACCTGTCCTTATGTAAATGGAGCGAATTTAGCAGCTGCGTCCAAATACACCATGGCTAGCGACCAAATACACTCCATGTAGTATACCCTTTAGGATTTAAAATAATAATAATAATAATAATAATAATAATAAACAAATAAAAAATATTTTAAAAAATTCGGCACACCTGTAGACAGGGATACCACCCGTCAGCTTTGACCCGTGATTGGATCACAGCGCGGTAGCTTTGAGGTGTGTGTGTTTGTAGAAAGCGTGAGTGATTATGTGGTGGTTGAGTTAAAGACGACTGTTTACAAAAAAAAAAAAATAGATTAATATTTTGTGGTTAAAAAGTGATGTGTTGCTTCTCTCCAATGGTTAGATGTAGGTTAATCGAGTGATTTTTTTCCCCCTACGTGAGCGAAGGTGCAAATTTTTGGGCTAAGACCTGTGACCGATGGTACATTCAGTTATCTATAATAACTACAGATTATTTGTATCTAGAATACAGAAGTATTAGGACATTTTGATGAAGTCATGGGTCAAAGCAGACGGGTGGTATCCAAGTCTACAGTTATGCCAAAAAATCAACTCCGTAAATTTAGAGGAGTTGTAATGGCTTCATTTAAATGGCTACACCACCACATAAACTCAGTGATTTAACAAAATCATGGTTTAACACAAAAGTAATGTTGCAAATAAATTTTATCAACTATGTTACTATTAAATTGAGTCCAGCACCTTAACCACTACACCCTTTCATACTGAGATGAAGGTCAGCGTACATGTACGCCTACATGCACAATGAGTAGCAAGGGGAACAGCCCGAATCAGTCCAAGAACAGAGCATTGCACATACCCAAGTTCAGAAGTGTTAATGTTTGTAAACTCTAGCAGTCTGTGGAACTTCAGCTCACTAAATAGAAGCAATATGGTAGTTAGGAAATAGTATATGTTGAGTTTCATTGCAATTGAACTTGTCATATCATTTTTTTTGAAAATCATTATTTGAGCACAAGGAAACAGTACCGGTACTTTACATTGGTAGTATTGTTCCGACAACAATCTGTATTCGAAAGCTCGTCCTTTACATTCATAAACCATACCATCAGCCTGCCCACTTGGCCAATGAAGCAGATGTGAAACACTCATCATTATAGTAATTCTAGTGATATGGAATTTTTATATTTCAACCATTTCTAAGTACTTAAATATTGATTTTCAAAAGAAATTATACCAAGCAATGAATGCAATGCAATGAATCTCCATATATAGGTCTAATGCAGTGGCGGCTACTCCTTGAGGACTCTGGGGCGGCGCCCTCCCAAAAATATCCAACACGGAATACGTACCAATCGTTAATCACAAATCTAATTGAATAATTTTCGTGTAGCAGCAACCCGTGTAAGTGAATGACCAATGTTTTTAGTCTAGGTAGTCTGCCAGCCAGGCTCACCGAATGTTTTCAGAATGGACTGACTGTCGGACTCTACGCGATCCGTCCGCGCCTTGTAAAGGCTGGCAACGGGCGCCGGAGTGAGTGGGGGTAGTGGGGGTTGGGCGGGGGTAGTGTGCTGAACCGGGCCGCTTAGGACGGCGTCCGCGCCAAGAGCGCCAAATACAAAGGCGCACCGGCACCGGTCAGGCAGTTTCTAACAGGTGCCCTGCGTGTGAAGGTGCGTATTATTCCCTAACTGTTTTTCTAGTTCCCTATTTAGAATGAATAATATAAATAGCGTTAACTACATTTTAACATTTGGTAGTGAAAAATTGACTTTTGAAGGAAAGTTGGAATTAAAAAGTTTAGGACCACGCGAGACCTAATTTGAACAGTGTACAGACACAAAATGCGTGCAAAAGCAAAAGTAGTTTCACTAGGAAATTTAATCCTGCTTTATATAAACACACCAATATATAAGCATACCAATGGTATTACTACATTTGTTGGTGACAGTCTTCTAATTTTAGTAACATATGTTTGTCGCTGACGAAGCATTTGTGTTCTCTGAACACTTACTTATATAGTTACACACACAACGAATTTACTTCTTACTTTATATTATTTTAAGGTACAGTTTTGGGTCTGTTGTGAAATCTAATATAATGGAGTTACAAGGTTTTCATTGCCTGAAGAAAATATTAAAAACGACATATTTGTGCGTAAATTTGTTCGTATTTTGGTATAGGAGGAAAAAGTCGTGTTAGATGAAGGGTTAAATTACGTAACTAGCTAATAAAATTAATGCTATATTCTGCCAAGAAATGTTCTGAAGGGACAAAATGTCGTGTACAATTGAAGACACATGCCGCCCCTCCTAATAAACAGCCCACCAGCCGCCACTGGTCTAATGTATCCTAAATATTATATTCCTTCGATATGCCAATGTAAACACAAAGCTGAAGTTCCACAGCCAGCTAGAGTTAAGAACAATGGCACTTCTGAACTTGGACATGAACAATGCTTTGTTCTTGGACTGATAAATACTCTTTTTGCCTCCCTTTATACATAATTTCAATGCACTGGTCTAAAGATAACCAACAAAACATAAAATTTTCATTTCTCTTTCCCAGCATACATGACCAAGTATAAATTACACATTACACTTGTAAAAATAATGTGATTGTACACTCTTAACAGCATTTTTACCAAGAGCTGACACGGAAGAGAGGGTGTACGTAGGGGCATACAGGAGTGAAAGGAAGAACAAAAACAGCAAGTAGTAGCAATTTAATAAATATTGACTTCCAAAATACATTCTATAAAAACATAAATCTATCACAGAAAAACAACTGCCATGTTGGCAAATTTATTGAGTCACTTTACATGACAAAGAAAATTTCCCTATCTCATTATAATGCATATTAAAAATCATATGGCTCAAAATCTGCCATGTTTCTAAGTTTTGTTATCACAGACAATTCATTAACAGATAAGTATACATTTCAACAACAGAGTAAAACAAATTATAAAATTACATTAGCATGATATTACATACAAACATTGATAATATATTCACTTGGAGAGGGGGGGGGGGGGGAATCTTTGCAACTGACCACTGTAGGGTCACAATACTGAAAGAGAAGAAACAATCACTCTTCACTGTCTCAAAACAAATGATGAAATTGACTAGCTGAACTGACACGTCTAATCCCTCTCACAACTGCAGTACTTCCAAACAAATGATAAGTAAGACAGATGGTAAAACCAACATAAGACTGACGTACTTTCAACAGTTCACAAAATAATGTGACACCAGCAGAAGTGAAATACTGATGCTAACTGGCAAACATGGGGCTTACACCTCCTTAATATACCTTCATAAGGAAAGCAATGAAAAATAAGGAAAGACTGAAAAGTAACCAATTGTTATTAAAAAAATAAGGACACAGGAACATATTTCTAGGCCTACTGCAATTTTTGATGACAGTATGCCTACTTTATGAGATGGATGATGATTATGATACAAATGAGAACATGAAAATATGATCCTATCTTAGTCCCAATTGACAAAAACTGCTCTTGCAGTATATGATTTCATACTAAAAACCTCTCAAGTTTAGCCCTTTACGACATGCACTTCTATTGCAGGTAGCCTGCCAATCATCCAAAAGGTAATTTATTTTTCCACATAAGATAACAAACCAATCTTAATAAAACACATCTTTCACAAATTTTATTCAGGGAGTTCAGCATTTTTCATTTTATCTTCTATATAGTCACGTAAACTTTTGGGATGAACTTTCAATCTGGCTAATTCAATGTACTTAAGGCTAACAACTTTAAGACCAAGTCGCTTGAGATGTCTCTTCCGCATCACCTGTGGACCTGTCAGATGGACACTATCTGAACAATAATGTTCTGGTATGTGGATTAAAACAGCAACAAATAAATTCCTATTCTGTCGCAAATTAAACTGCAACATAGAAGCAGGCATATTGCTTGGATGTAACAATATATCTACAACATACAGGTCTAGGACGGGAAGTTGGTTTAATAAGACTAATGTGCTCACCCTACTTGGATGACCAGTAATGTCTACAATTGTATCATATATTCCATTGATCATGCGTTTTATGCGTCCATCTTGCCACAGGCTTTTTGCAGATCCATCTTTAGGTAATAATGGTCCTGAATACTGTAAGCATTCTAATGTCATAGCAACATCAAAAATAACTAAATTCTGCCTCAATATTTGCAAAGGCATTCCTGAGCGAGTAGTATGCAATCGATCAAGGAAATAGGGATTGAATATTTTTTTAACAAAATTGATAGGATACTTCTCTAGATAAACACAACTCAACATTATATCTACAATATCTTCAGGTCTAAACTGCACAAACTTATTATGTACAGAATTCTCAAGGACTTGCCAAAATTTCCACCCATTGGGTGGATCATAATCCAATAAGCCAAATGGTGTGAAGAGAGCTTTTATTAAAATAGGAGAGAGTTCTGATCCAAACTTTATGAAGTACTCTCCACAACCTTGCAAAATGAAATTATTTCTGAACCTAAATTTGACACAGTAATCCATTACAGCCCCCATTACCGCTGCATTCTTTATCTTTAAACTCTTAGCTTTAATGTATCTTTCAAGACCTTTTTCCAAATTTTCATCTATATAATTAACAGCACAAAATCCTGTTATTATTTGCAGCATGTCATCTTCGGTTACAACATGTATGTTAGTGTTTAGCCATCTTGACAAGATGCTTAAACTGCGAATTGGCTGAAGACTAGTTTCAGCAAACACTGATAATATTTCAGCAACTGAAGAGCCTGACAAACGCCACCACACTGCTGCTAACCGCTTTTCTAATATTTTAACAACATAATTTCTACTGGTGTTTAGATGTGGTAATATACGATAGACTTCAACTATGTTGATCTCAGTTATATCTTTCTCTTTTTCTACCAAACCAGTCCATAGTTTGTCGGTTTCGTTCACAGTATCTTTATTCGTCTTTAACGAAGCAAATACGTTAACAATTTCACATATCTGAAGAACATCGAACTTTCCATCAGAAACACACACAAGAGATGCGCTGAAGAGCTTGTCTCTATACTCTGTAGTATTCTTCAAAAATTTTACACGATTTAATAATTTCAAACTTGCTAACAAAACGTCCGGCTGTGGACTTGTTACAATTGACTGAAAAATTTTCTCAAAAGCTATGTCTCTAGTAAACACTTCCGGTGTCTCGTTATATAAAGAAACATTACGAAACTGTTGATTATTCTCTAGTTCAACAATCCTCCTAAATGCTTGAAGTGCAACAAATGGTGTTTTTTCGCTCAAAGGTATCGTTTCAAACAGAACGTACACCCCATTTTTAGTAGAACATCGGCTGAATGCATCTATTACTTCATTTGCATCTTCCTCATAATGTTTATCCTCTATCTTCGAAACTGCACTTTCAGAACGAACCTCTTCAAATGGCAGTACCTCACTGTCTTTTACTTTTCGCACTATTGTCGGGAGCTCTTGAATATCCAGCCCATCTTGAACTATAATTGTGGTCTGGCCTAGCTCGGTATTCTTCTCACTTCGATATTTCAATACAGAAGCTGTCAGACGTCTAACAGACGCAAAATTATTGTTCGCAAAACTTTTGCTAGACAGCTGAAGAGCTAACGTAATGGCACGAGACATTTCAGTGCGCTCATTTCACTTCCTTCGTCGTTTTCAAACCACGCTCCAACTCAAACCAAAAACAGTTTATAAACAAACATTAACAACAAATACACAGTACACTACTTGCGATACGCAAAGAACCTGTTTCACAGAAACCTCACTTATATTTCTTAATATCTTTGAGATTCGTGCAGTTGTCAGTGAGCTCCTTGCGCATGAGCAGAGGTGAAATCAAAGTTCAAGCCGCGCCTTCTCTCGCTTCTGGCTACTTGTGTGTGACTGTTTGGTGTTTAAACATTAACCGCAAGCTACAAGATCATACACGGAAAAATATTTCTGGGGCGCTCAAGTTGCCAGAATTGTGCATGCACAGAACCGAGTTGTAGGGGCTGGGATAAGGCCAATTCACACTGTCCGTCACGTCACGGCACCGTCACGTCAAGTTGTATTCACACTGTCCGTCAGTGTCCGTCACGTCAATTTGCCGATCTCAATACGCGATGTTGAAAGTGAGGTTATGAGTAGCGATCTGTTATGTAGAAAGTCATAGTTTAATACTAGAATTGAAGGAACAACAACGCTAAATGTTATTGACGGCCAAATAAAACTTTACAGTGTATGTTTTTGGCCAACTTACTGGGAACTGAAACAACATTTCAAAACATCGACATCTATTTTCAAGTGGAAAAATAAACATATGAATACATCAAACAACACTTATAAGAGCATATATAGCGCCTGTTTACTTTATCCATTACAATTTGCCCGTTGACATTGTAAATACCGTCGTAAACAACTGAAATTTTGTCTTTCGTTAGAACTGACTTTTTAATTTAAAATGTTATTTAATGAGAAATGCGAAATCAAATTACAATCTTATTCTAATAAACAGTTTGCTTCAGTCTTTTCTGTTACAATGTTAAGTAACATTAACCATTTTTTGGTTTCAGATATCCGACCTCGATTTTAGGGGGCCACTCAATTGACAAAAACATTTTAGTCGTCATGAAACATTTGCGATTTACCCCTAAAACGAAGTATAGCAACAAAATAAAGGCGAATAAGACTTATTTGCATATAAACAGTGCAATCGTCAACTGCAACATTTAATTCGCGTGACGAAAATAGGTTAACTTCCGTGTTAGCAGACGACCGTTCCGTCAAAACATTCTTCGCGAGAAAGCTTGACGTGACGTTGACGTGACGTGACGTGACGGTCCGTGACGGACAGTGTGAACGCCGCCATTAGAAATACATTGTGGAATGTTCTGACGGACGGTGACGTGACGTGACGGACAGTGTGAATTGGCCTATAGTCTCCACAAGATCAGTGTTTACGTTTCGCGATGAAGCATTGAGTTGAACATCCAATGCACATCTTACAGGTCATTCTATATATATTTTGACTGTTAAAAAAAATATGCGGTGTACATGAGACCCTGTACTTTAAATTTAAACTACACTCTGTTCATTCATTGAAGGAAACGATATGGTATATTTTTAAACAACAATTTTACATTATAACCAACAAGCAGAAATTATTATTTTTATTATAATTAAGCATCAGTGGTAAGAGACAGAACAGTCACAGGTCAAAAGTCATTGAATTTTTTTTATTTCTTGTAGTGCACAGTTAAGAAGTTCACCAATGAATCATTTACAAATAAAAGGTGAAAGTATATTGCACAAATTTTATTTGGTTGTTTTTAAATGTGCTACACAGTGTGGATGAAGCGAGTGCAACAAGGGAGTTGATCGGTACAGAGGAAGTATGTTTTATAAGTGTCTCCCTTCTTTGTATATAAAGCAGCAGCATATTATTATTATACAGTGTAGGTCGTGCAGCAGTGAATTATTCTGTCAACTGGCTTCTTTTTATTGTTGCAAAGTGAATCATGAAAGGACTTCTAGTACACTTTCATGAAATATTTCAGCAAATGACATGTATATGTACTGATTCTACTGCTACATTGATTGGTAAAACATAACTTTGACTTTTAAAAAAAGTTATCCGTAGCGAAGCCTTAAGAAGGTTACGTATAATTTAACAACAAGGTTTTTTTTTAAGTACTTGAGGGCTCGTAGGGTCCGAATCTCCGGTTCAGAGTCACTAAATCGATTTACAGTTGCACGTTCGATGTATAGGGCCTACTATTCTTGGAAATTACCGATATTTCTTTCGCTATTTCAAATGGCAACCACATATTGAGTCGGAAAAGTACAAGAAAATATCACAAAGTCAATGCAATCAAAAATAGAATATAAATCAACCGCTTACGTTTGTCACATCGAATGTCGAGCAAGAATCGGATGTTTGATACATATCGATCGCAATGCCGTTTCCTTGGATTGCAATGCTAGTACCTACTGGTGACTTGTTCAATTATTATTATAGGCTTGCAAAATAGTGAAAACAACAACAATCTTAGAAAGAAACAATTCAACGATTTTGTTTCCACCCCTCAACTATTACATTTCTTACTTAATACGTCATTATCCCCAGATTGTAGGAGTACTTTGGAACTAACTGTAGAATAAAGAGACATCTTGAATTACTCAAAAACATTTGACACCTTAATGACAATGAATGAGAGTATCAGTGAATTGGGACTGTACTGAAGTACTAAAATATTTGATTGTTAATTTTGTTACATGAAAGCTGTCACATTAAGCTATATTTCAGCACTGTTACAACAAACAGCTAGTAAGCAGCAGCATTTGAGGAATTTTTTACTTAATGTATACAATAAAATATGATATCAAAACGTTCACAAATTATATTAAGTAGCATCGAAAAATAGAAGGTTTTGAAAATCAATTAGGTAAAAAAGGCACTTACCACTCAGAAATTTCTCGGTGTAGGAGACTGTCATTCACTTCAAACCTGAAAACCACGTCAAAATTATCAGTAATACAATGTACAAGTCTCACATTCTTAACCACTATAAATAACATGAGATTTTTTTAAAAAAAATATAGAAAATTCACTATGAGGCACAGGCTCAAATTTTGTTTTCAAAGCAGAGGTACAACCAATTTATATAAAGTCTTCATACTTACATACCAACAAAATGGGAAGTTTGTTTTGGTTGACAAATGAGTTTTGCACCAACTCAATATTCTTGCCAGAGTCTGGGAAGTACTCAGACAGTGATATGTATTATTCATAATGTCAAAACAAACATTAGATTAGTTCGTGTTCCATAGGACATGAATATGATATTTTGTAATGATGTGAAAAGTGTCTAATAAAACAATGGAAATTCCAGGAAGGATTCAGCAATATTTTAAAGAAGGATAGCCTGCTTCTTACCATTGATACATCTTGATGAGCTGCAGAAACACACACACAACAGATAAAAACTTTAAAAACCTTGGCATATGAAATGCATGTGATGGAACTGGAGTAGGTGGTAGTGGGATGGTGGATAGGACAGGTTTTGCATCCAGGTATATTGCAAGGATATGATCCATGGGGCAAGGGGGTGAGAGTATGGATGGACAAGGATGTTATATAGGTTTGGTGGATGGATGGGTAGGATATTTCTCACTTCAAGGCAGGATAAAAGGTAGTCGAAACCCTGGCAAAGAATGTGGTTTAACTTCTCCAGTTCTGGGTAGTACAGGGTCACAAGAAGATTGTTCCTTTGTGACTAGACAGTGGGTGTTAGGGTGGTGACAGGTGATTGGACAGACAGGGCCTAAGAGATCTGTTTCTGGACAAGGTTTGGAGGGTAATTGCTGTCAGTGGAGGCCTCAATGAGACATTTGGCAAATTTGGAGAGGGACTTCTCATCACTGCAGATGTGACAACCACAGGTGGCTAGGCTGTTTTGAAGGGATTTTTTCGTGTGGAATTGGCAGCTGTGTAAATGGAGGTACTGTTGATGGTTGGTAGTTTTGATGAGAATGGAGGTGCTGATGAGGCCATCCTTGATGTGGATGTCAGCATTAATAGAGGTGGCTCATTGGATTGAGTAGGAACAGGTGAAGTTAATGGGGGAAGTTGTTGAGGTTTTGGTGGTGTGTGGATTGTGTGTCCTCAACTTCAATGCAGTTAATGAAAATATCATCAATTAATCTAAACCAGATGAGGGGTTTTGAACACTGGGTCGTCAGGAAGGATTTCTCTACATGGCCCAAAGAACAGGTTCGCATAGGAAGGTGCCATACAGGTGCCTATGCCTCTCTTGCAAATTTGTTTGTAGGTGATTCCTTCAAAGGAGATGTAATTGTAGGAGAGGATGTAGTTGTTTATGGTGAAGAGGAAGGAGGTTGTGAGCCTGGAGTCAGATGGGCGTTGTATAAGGTAGTGTCCTACAGCAACAAGACCATGAGCATTGGGAACAATGGTTAGAGAGAGGTATCATCCACCTTGACAATGATGGAAACAGGTGGTAAAGGAACAGGAAATACGGAGAGTGGATGAAGGAAATGGATGGTGTCTTTTCTGTAGGAAGGTAGATTGTGGGTAATAGGTTGAAGGTGTTGGTCTACGAAAGCAGAGATTCTCTCAGTGGGGGCACTATAACTGGCCACAATGGGACGTCCAGTAAGGTTGGGTTAATGTACTTTAAGGAGAATGTAGAAGGTGGGGTGTAGCAGGGGTGAGGGGAGAGAGAGACTGGTGAGAGGTCCTGGTATGGGCCTAATGATTTGAGGAGGGATTAGAAATCCTGTTCGATTTTTGGAATGGGATCATTGTGGCAAAGTATCTAAGTGGAAAAATCTGACAGTTGGTGCAGACCCTCTGCCACATAGTCCTGTGGTCAATAATCACAGTGGTGTAGCCGTTGTCAGGAGGTACGATCATAATGTCGAGAGGAGTTTCTAGGTAGTGGATAGCATTTCTTTCTGTGGGTTTGAGGTTGGTATCCATTTCAGTGATTTTTAAATGATAGGAGGCCAAGTTAGAAGTTATGAAAACGTTAAAAGAAGATGGGAATGGGGTAGATCTCGAGTGGATGGAGGAGTAAACTGGGGCAAGTCGAGTTCAATATTGGTATGTTGTAGCCCACTTCAGTGACTGCTACAGACCATGTTCCATATGGATCCAGTGGCGGACTAAGGGGAGGGGGGGCGGAGGTGGCGGACCGCCCTGGGCTTCCGGTCTTAGGGGGCGTCCAAATACCTCGAAAGCAAGGTGGTGCTTTTTTAAGCGCGCTTCGCATCTCGTTCTGCTGGGGCCTCCGAATCTCGAAGGCTATTTTTAGGCTGTCCCGTGCCTCTCGTCCTGGGAGGGTTCTCCAATTATTTTTTAAAAAATATATATGTATTTTCAAGTGGACGCAGGGGGGGGGGGGGGTGGCTCATTTTGTTTCGCCGCCGCCCTGGGCCTCCAACAGTCTTAGTCTGCCACTGTTCGGATCCTCCCCAGGAACATAAGTTTGCCTGAAGTGAGAATTCTCCCGCTATCCCCCAGGTCTCACCCTTAGCTAGTTTCTGCCCCACTACCCTCTCCTCCCATTTCCATCCCACATTCTAACCTCACGTACGTCTCCCATTCTGCCACTGATGCGGGACTCAGCAGCATTGACAATTCCCGAAGATGAGGACAGTTGTACTGTCGAAATAGTCGATCAGTTAGATTTTAGTATCTGGAAGAAAACCCAAAGGGACTTCAAAGTTATATTTCAAATTAGTAACAGGTTCCTTGTACACTTCATCCCGTTCTAGCTGCTGTAGGTTTCCCAGAAATTTGTTCAAGTATTAATTGAATACACTACTATGGAGAACTCATTTGGATTACTGTATGGAACAACGTCATATACTGTAACTAGCTGTCATCATGGCCACAAAGCCCATTCTCTTCAGGATAAGCGTTTATGTTATTAAATTTATCTTGGTCTATAAAAACGTTATATATTAGTGCGCTGCTGTCCTTTATCACCTGAGTAGAAAATTCAATAATGGATATCAAATTAAAAGAACTAAGTACTGTTTCAATGTCAGTCTTCCTATTATACTCTTTCAGAGAATCAACATTGAAACATCCACAGATAATAATTGGATTCCCTCCCTCCTCCCCCATCTGACAAACTGCAAACCTATAAACCAGTTTTTTTTTTTTTTTTTTTTTTCAGAAATAGCGGAATATTTCTTGATGGGGACCTATACACAGTTACAATTATAAAAGTGCTAGCATTTAGAGTAAGCTCACAGGTACATGCTTCAATATTTTGCTCTATACAAAACGATTTTGCATCTAAATTTTTCACACAATGATAACTTTTAACTAACCCGTATACGACAATTCCTCCTCCCTCCTCATTTTCTCCAGTTCTGTTTGCTGGCTGTTTGTATCCACTAACTTTTACTTTTTCCATGACAGTGACAGTGTGATGCTCAGACAGACAAAGTGCATATATTACGTCCTGTTTTTCTATGTCTTCCAAGTAGGGCCTACACGAGGGTGTATCGGTTGTAGCAGTTGGTATAAGCCTCGCGCTTGCAACAATCTCGTGCCGAACTTGCAAAGAGCGTAACTAGACAGCATTTAGAGCACGTTAAATTTCATGAATGCAAAGAAAGAGTGCAAACTAATTTTTAATTGCTCTGTGGTGCTAATGCACGTTTTTCTGTGGTCTATGGATGTAGCTCTACTCTTATATCCAAGGGTGGGCGGAAGGACAAGCGCAAATGCAGTACGCCAGCAGTATGTTGGCCGAAATCAGCTAGAACTCTGCGGCGCTGCGCTACAGTAAGCTAAAGGTGAGACGCACACATTGTCGCTTCGGGTGTTTTCTTAAGACCGCTGCTCTATTCGGCTGTTACTCATCCAACACGAACCGATCGTTGGAGAAGACACATTCGTTGCATCAAGAAACAAAGTATAAGAGTTGAATGAGAAACGTTTGCACACGTTGTACTTTGGTCGAGAGTGCACAGTTTTTGATTTTGCGAATATCTACATCCGAGTGGTGAGTTTCTCTTATTGTTTGCTGATATGTGAAGTGGTAACTTTAAAACGTCCATAAGTTTTCGTGACAGATTTTGCGTCAGTGGAAGTCGTGATAGACAAAGAGGTCGAAAGTTGGAAGGTGGAGCAGAAGAAGATCGTAAAAGAAAATTACGGAAAAAAAAGTCGAACAATCACAAAAGATGACTTAGAGAAATTTTTGTGTACCAGTTCATTGCAGTCGTTTTACCAAACATCGAAGACAGTAAATCAACGCAACGACGAGGGAAAAAGATACGAGAACGGACAGATTCGTCTAAGGACAATGACCTAGTTGTTGAGCGTCCTAACACACCCATCATCATAATCAAGGACGACCAGTCTATTTCTTCCAGCGATAAATCTGCACCAGTGGTAGACTTTTCATCTTCTGGAACTGCAAGATTAGATTCGGGGGGAGGGGGGGAATCGCTATATCCCTCAACGTCAAATCTAGCTGAACCTTTGCGACTAGCAATTGATTTGAATGGTACCCATAATCATCCTGCATGCATCTATTTAAGAATTTAGGTATCTCATAGTAACTTCACAGTATAAATATATAATCCAACCCAGTTCAACAGTAATAGCAGTGTGCACTGCTATAACACCAGGAGAAAGGATGATCTTAACTATATAGGGCTAAATCTGAGTTTGGCACAGAAAGGGGTAAATCGCGCTGCCACAGAAGACTTGTGTCACCTACCAAGCAGCATCAGAAGCGTGACAGATAGAGCCAACTAGCATTTAAAAATAAAATAATTTCTGAATGACAACTCCTACTCATTGGATGAGTTTTTAGATATAAATTAGTAAATTTAAAAAGAAAAAAAATGTGTCATGTAATGTTTTGTGTATGTGGCGTCTTGTACAGACACCCTTCATCAACCTGACACGTTCCACATCATTCCGAAGTGTCGTATTCACGATCTATGGGACAAGTATTAATCTGATCTAATCTCAAGATGTAGGACAAGACTTTGAGAAACCCTACGGTGATCTTCTTCCACTTCCCAACAACACCTTCTTCTTGACATTAAAAGACTGTGTCATACCGTGACTTTTTTAATTATTTGAAATTCTTCGTATACCGGTAACGAGTTCATGTTCCGTTGATCGATCCTTAAAGGTCCCGCAGCTCTTTGAAAAGGTCGTAATTTATTGGTGATTTTAGTTTAAAATCAGCATCTCAGAAAGTATTCTGTTTTATGATAAATCTATCGTGGTAACAAATATCCTACAAAAACGATGTAGAAAATCGTTCCGAATAGACTCTTTTGCTGTAGTGATTAATTCACCTATTATTTAACTTGTTTTACTCCCGAAAAAGTTGCGTTTTTTGTCCTCAAACTTTTCGCGAACCCCATGCACTATAGTATGAATCCCATCTAGTGACAGAGAATGTGATTCAGTCTTCTTCACTGTTGTTCTTACTGAAAACATTACGATACGCAGAAATGACAAATATGCGAAAGTTTTACTCTCTGTTCTTTCTAACACGTGATCATCTTTTCTAATAGACAACAGCCGCGGTGGAGCGGCCGAGCACATTCTGGCGCTATGCAACGACGCGCGAGGCCGTTCCCCGTCGGGGGTTCGAATTCCCCCTCGGGCATGGATGTTTGTGTCGTCTTTAGTATAAGGTAGTTTGTAAGTTTAGGAACTGATGCCCCCGCAGTTAAGTCCCTTAAGTTTGACGAACATTTGAACATTGTTTAGACGACAACAATCACTGCGGAATTACATAAAATGAGATTTTACTGCAGGCCGTATTTTAATACTTTTTCAACAGCAGGAAATACGGGACGTCTGGCAACACTATAATGACACCAAGACGTCTTCACGATTCACGTGAATTGCTTGAGGCTGCGCACGGTTTTGGGTCGGACACCTGTACAGTATTGACGACATCACTATTTTCCCTAAGTATTACGTCCCTTACCGTTTTTTAAAACTATTGTAAAACTCTCAGTATTATTAAAAAGGTCCTGTTTTTCAAGTATGTCAACTAAATTTTACGCCGTCACCCTCGATTGCACCTCATACATTACCGGTAGTCAAATGAGCTTCATTATATGTTAGTCAAGATTGCGGATATTTCAATTCCAACCATAGTCGAAAAATTCACTCAGTTTTTAGTAGTGAGAGATACAACTGGAGAAAGACTGACGAAAGTATTAATAGCAGTGCTGAAGGAAAATAATTTATGGAGACCAAGGATATGATGACGGACCCAATATGAAAGGCAAATGTGCATAAGTACAGGCTAGAGTTTTGCAGATCAACGAAAGGACAATTTTTACCCCTTGGGCCTTGTGTTATTCACAAGTTGAACTTGGTCCTTGGACACATGACCAAATGTAGTATGGAAGCAATGACTTTTTCGGCGTAATACGGCGATTGTACACTCTATTATTGGAATCTATAGAGACATGGAAGCAATGTGGTCAGCAACGCCCGTATAAGCCAACAAGTGTCACGCACAGGCTTTAGAACGGTTTCTGCTGCTACAATGACAGGTTGTCATGATTTTAATGAGTTTGTACGTGGTGTTACAGTCGGCGTACGAGAGAAAGGACACAGCATATACGTTGAGGTGGGAACGAATTTCCTGTATGACCATTGACCATTTGACGAGTTCTTCCGTGTCCGTATGTACGATTCTTTCCTATCCAGTAACAGCAACGTAGGTTGATTTTTCATTAACCTTAAGAATATCGTCGGTAGTACATGTTATTGACATGTTTGGACAAGTCAGTAGATGGTAAAATCTTGCGCTTCTCCGCATTCGTATCTATCACTATCACTATCACTATAGCGCATGTCAAATAGTTTGATTTGCTCCTAGTTACTCCAGTGCGCAGCCGGTTTAATGCCTTCCACGTTGGAAAGGGAAGTTCATATCCTGAAGATCCCTTCTCAAGGATGTCCATCGTTGAGTGTGACACCATTTTTTTCACAGAGATAGCCGTCTTATTTCGGGCTTGGTAACGAGATCTTCAGCTGTATCAATAAAATCTCTTTCGATTTTAGCCGGACCGTTGTTTGCAGTGCAGGTGCATCGGATGTAGAGGGTCGTTCATTTGTTTTGATCTTTCAATCTCGGCGGAGACTTTTCTTCGTATAGCGGGCAGTTCTACGCCTATGATGGGATAAATTTTGCCTTTGGGAGTTCGCTTGGTACATCCTGTTGCGATACGCACGGCTTCATTCACAGTGACGTCGACTTGCTTATAGCGTGAGCTGAGTTTCTCCAAACTGGCGCCGCGTCGTCCGCTGCTGAGGTCCCCACGATGAAACTGATAGTTTCCGCAGTATGTTGTTGCTAGCATAGACTTCGTGTGTGTATGTATGTGTGTGTGTGTGTGTGTGTGTGTGTGTGTGTGTGTGTGTGTGTGTGTGTGTGTGTGTTTTGACAGCGCTGCTGGAAAACATTGCTCTGTCCAATGTCACTCCTGGGTCTTTTTGATTACTCGTTTGCTTCAGCTCTTCCCCTTGTCACGTGACTGAGTTTCCGTTTGGCTTGTTTGTTCCTAAGATCGAAAGCGGACGCTTAGGATGTACTGGGGTTCGGTTTTAGGTTACTGTCTTCACAGTAGGCAGCTAATTCTGTCTAAGCCCCAGTGAGTCTCCATCACTTGTTCAAAGGTTGCCACTGCTACATAATCAGCGCAGATGAACATTCTTTTCTCTTGATTAATGGGGAGATCTTTTGTGTAAATGTTAGAGAGTAATGGAGCCAAAATACCCTGTGCAAGTCCATTTATCTGTGTCCTCCATCGGATGTTTTTCGTTTGCAAATTTACATAGAAACCTCTGTGCTGTAGCACACTTTTAATGAAGATAGATAGGGTTTAGTCCTTTGTGACATTGCACACTTTCTGGATAAGCAGATTATGGTTGTGTCATATGCGGCGCTGAGATCCAGGAAGGTGACCCCGGTTACTTCTCCTCTCTGGTAGTTGTTTCTATGTATTGTGTAAAGTTAAGTATTTGGCCACAGCGTGATTTACTTGGTCGAAATCCAGCCTATTCATTAATGAGGTTTTGTCCACATAATCTGATATGCAAGTGACAGAACAGAGAGACTGTCCGGAATTTTTTTCCTCCACCCAGGTCGTTCCCTGGTTTTAATAACGCTACAACCCGAGCTTTCCTCCGCAGTTTAGGTACTTACATCGATGGAATACAGTTGTTCATTAGCTAGAGTATCCACGCCTGTGCTCCCAGTCTATAGTGCTTAATTTGCTCAGACCTCAGGTCATCGGTTTTGCTATTCATCAGCAGATGGTGAGATGTATGATTAGGCGTAATTTGGGTGCGGTTCTCCTGGTTCGTTGCTGAGGCGTTTGACGAGTTTCCATGCCTGTCTACTGCTGCACTTCATATCTGTCTCTCGTACGAGGTTGCTCCACTTTTCCTTTCTTGCTTTAGCTGTAGCACCCATCAGTACCTCGCTTGCCTGGAGTTTCCTCTGGGAATGGGTCATTCTGTAAAGTCCATATTTTTTCAGAGTTTCCTTGTTGCTATCGTTGAGCCCAGCGACATACTGCGTGCGGCACCCTCTTAGGTATGTGGCGTAGTGAGATGTGAACGAGGTCTATAAATGTTTCGAATGCCTGTCCATCAGGTTTCATTTTCAAGATCGTCTTGTCAAGTTCCTCAGTGAAGCGTTCCCAATGACCTATTTTGAAAATGAAACTTCTTTTAAGGGGCATTAGATCTGGTTTGCTGGCTTCCGTGATGGAGCAATTTATTTACCTGTGTTGTGATCTTGGAATTGAGTCCTCAATTTCCTTTGCGCTTTGTTGGGCTATCATTTCAGAGAAGAAAATGTTTTCTGGATTATATCCTCGCCTTCATCTTCTGCTATTAAATGATGCAGACAGCTTTGAGTCATATATCAATTTCAGTTTAACTACTTGGTTTGCCCATATCTCCAGAATTTTGCCATCGTCATTTGTCTCTTCGTAGCCCCAAACAATGCTGTGGCAGTTGAAATCTCCCAATACAACGTTAATTTGACGAGTGAACTGTGAATATCTGGTATCCGGTAATCAAATCTCCAATATCGCTGCAGCCAGAAAAAGATCTGCAAGAACAGGACCAAGAACGTGTGAAGAGAATTGTTCAGCGTGATTTAAGTGTAATCCTTCTGCAAATTGCTGCGGATTTCAATGCTCTGCCATCAACAGGTGTCAGCGTGCGACAGTCCCACTTATGTACCCATGCTGATTGCACGACAACTTTATGCCTTACCTGGGCACGTCGTCATTAATATTGGGCCGGCCGCGGTGGCCGAGGGGACTGAGGCGCTCCAGTCACGGTCTGCACGGCCCCCTCGGGCATGGATATTTGTGCCGTTCAAATGTTCAAATGTTTGTATAGTCTATGGGACTTACAAACTTACAAACTACTTATGAACTACTTACGAACTAGGACGGCACAAATATCCATGCCCGAGGGGGGATTCGAACCCCCGACCGCAGTGGCCGTGCAGACCGTGACTGTAGCGCCTTAGTCTCCTCGGCCATCGCGGCCGGCATTTGTGCCGTCCTTAGTATTAGTTAGTTCATAAGTAGTTTGTAAGTTTAGGGACTAATGACCCCGTAGGTAAGTCCCATTAGCTATATAAACATTTGAACATTTTTGATATTGGACGATAGATGACTGGAAACATGTTGGCTGATCTGAGGAGACTCGTTTCCAATTGTATCATGCAGATTGACATACAAGAGTATGGAGACAACTTCATGAATCTATGTACGATGCATGTTAGCAGGGTACTGTTCAAGCTGTAGAGGACTCTGTAATGGTGTGGGTGTGTTCAGTTGGAGTAGAACCGATGAAACGTCTACATAAGAATCCTGCCTGATCACCTGCATCCATTTATGTCCATTGTTCATTCCAACAGTCCATTCGAGCAAGACAATTTGACATCCCACACACCCAGAATTACTACAGGGCGGCTCTAGTAACACTCTTCCGAGTTTAAACACCTCCAGTGGTCACCAAACTCCCCAACATAAACATTATTGAGCATATCTGGAGTGCCTTGTCACGTGCTGTTCTGAAAAGCTCTCTTACTGATTTATGGACTGACTTGGTGTCAATTCCCCACAGCATTACTTCAGACATTAGTCTAGTCCGTGCAGTGTTGTGTTGTGGCACTTCTGTGTGCTCGTTTCAGGGCCTACACAATACTAGGCAGGTATAACTGTTTCTTTGCTTTTCAGTCTAGAACAGATTAACAGTATTATTGTTTATTCACTTTGCAGTATTGGAAAAGTCTCCGAAGAATATAATGAGTGATCGCTCAGGCTTCGTTCAGTTTTCCTTTTAAATGGCCCAGGTAGCTGGAACTGTGCTTCTCAAACATGTGTGTGGAACCTTTATAGAGCAATTATTGGAAAACTCTATCTTGTGTTCCAGCTTCATGTTACAATGTTCCTCTTTTTGTACGTATCATAATTATGTAACTCTTGCCTTATGCAGCAAAACACAGTACGCTAAGAATTTAAAAATAAAAACAAAGAAAGGAAGCCAATATGAAAGAAAACATATAAAAATGAGAAGCATGAATGAAGGACAGAAACAACTGATGTATGATTTTTGGAAAAATATCAATGCGAATTCATGAACTGTTAAAAGTTTAATAAACAAATGTCATGTAGCATGGGTAAAAAGAGAGTAAAACATGTAGTTTGAAGGAAATTGTCCAGTTCACAGGTATTGTTTAATAATGATTATTTTCTGTGATAACAACAATACAATCAAAAATGTGCTGGTGTTTAAACTGAATAATAGATTCTTCTATAATTATAGATTTTTTTTTATTTTTTTTTTTTTTTTTGAAAAAAATGTGGATATACTTGTGCAGAACAATTACTACTTCAGTGAAGAATGTTTATTCATAAATATCAACCAGAACAAAAACGTGGACTAAGAAAGTGATAGTAAGAAATACGAACTCCAAACACTTACCTACTAATACCATCAAACATTGCAGCTTTGTTGACAAGACCACTGTCAGTATTCACACCACCCTGAAACAAGAAATTTAACCATTCTTAATACACCTTCAATTTACAAATTGGTATATTTATTTAATGAAAAGAGTAAATAAAATAATACTTCAAAATACACATGTGACAGACAATTAGTAAAACAACACAGTGTGTGTTTGTTTGATCAATATTGTTTTAATAATCACTTCCCAAAATTGAGAGATAAATAAACGAGAGCTGAAAACAATGATATATGCAATATACCTACAACGTTGGCCTTATAGACTTTTACATGCATTACAGTGTTCATCTGTAAACATCACTGCCGCCCATGTCACGCATGTCTAATATCATTTCATCATTTTCAATTACACCATGATCTCAGTCTTCTTTTTATCTTTACAAAACCATAGAAGAACTACTTGCTACGTCAACCATCCATTCACCTGGATGGCTCAGTGGACCCCCTTCTATCTAAACTTTTACTTCTTCCAATCCAAACGTTTCCTAGTCTATTTTATCTTCATATATCTTCTTACAATTCCCTAAACACACCTCCATAGCTTGGTAGGCTACCATACATTATACTTTTTTTTTTTTTTTTTTTAATTCCATCTCTTAATCAAAGCCTGTTACTGTAGTCACAGGTGGTTGTCACTGCTGCAACCAACCATAATGAGCATGGATCACAAGGTTATCACAGCTACAATCTACTAGAAATTGTATACTGCCAGCCTGATAATAACATATACAACCTGGAATCAGATTACACTGACTGATATAAGTCACAGCACATAGCACTATTACCATGGCCACAACTTCCCTTCCATGATATCATGTGTCCATTTAGGATAACTCCAAGCCACTGCATGGCAGTGAGCTTATTGCAAATTTCTTGAGGTTTAATAACAACCAAGTTCGAGTCAACAGGCTAGTGTCAGCCACCTCCTCCAGGCTTCCTTACAGGTCTTTGCCCATTCTCGAGCTGTCCCAGATAATCCACAGTTCACACCTCCCCATTTGTCACCATCTGCTGGCCAGAACCACTGCCATATTGGTCATAATCCCCAAGTGTCCAGAGCTACCATTTCACTGGAAGCAATTTATGACAGTCAAGGTATGCCATCTCACTAGTTGCAGCCTCTAACTGTTTACGGCCATCAATCATTGAAGACCATCTCCGACAATCCTGGGCGACGACCTGGCTGGGCTCCGAAGCTAATTGGCTTAATGTTCTGCTACTCTCGAATAAGCATAGCCTTGCAGTATGAACTTGTTTTATTGTGTTTCAGTTCATTCGTTTCAATAAAAGTTTTGTTGTTTTGTGCTAACTGTACGTCTTACTGCAACACATTGCTCCCTCCATCCATTGTGGTCTTCAACCTGCAGACTGATTCGATGCAGCTCTCCATGCTATCCTATCCTGTGTAAGCCTCTTCATTTGAGAATAAGAACAGCAACCTACATTCGTTTGTATCTGCTTATTGTATTCACTCTTCAATCTTCCTCTACGATTTTTACCACACCCACGTCCTTCTAAAGCGAAGCTGACGATTCCTTGATGTCTCAGAATGTGCCCCACCAAACTATTCCTTCTGTTAGTCAGGATATCCCATAAGCTCCTTTTCTCCCCAATTCTGTTAAGCACCCCCTCATTACTTGTGTGATCTATACATCTTATCTTCAACATTCGTCTGCAGTACCACATTTTGAAAGCTTTTATCACCCGTTTGTCTGAACTCCTTATCGTCCACACTCCACTCCCATACAATACTACACTCCCGACAAATACTTTCAGAACTGACTTCCTGACATATAAACTAATATTGGATGTCAATAAATATCGCTTTTTCAGCCATTCTGCATTTTATATCTTCTTTACTTAGGCCATCAGAAGTTATTTTGTTACCCAAATAATAAAAGTCATCTACTACATTTATTGTCTCATTACCTAATCTAGTTCCTTCAACGCTGGCTGATTTTCCTACACTACATTCCATTACCTTCGGTTTGCTCTTTTTAATGTTCTTCTTAGACCCTCCTTTCTAGACACTGTCCATTCCATTCAATTGCTTTTCCAGGTCCTTTGCTGTCTTTGACAGAATTACTGTGTTACTGGCAAACCGCAAAGTTTTTATTTATTCTCCCTGAACTTTAATCCCTTCTCCAAATTTCTCCTTCCCTTCCTTCAAAGATCGCTCAATGTACAGATTGAACAACATTGGCAGAAGGCTACAATCCTTTCTTACTCCCTTCCCAACCACTGCGACCCTTTCATGCCTTTCAACTCTTGTAACTGCCGTCTTGTTTTTGTATTAGTTCAATATAACTGTTCGCTTTCTACGTATTATCTCTAGTACCTTCAGAATTTGAAACAGCGCATTCCAGCCAACATCGTTAAAAGCTTTCTCCATATCTACAAAAGCAAAAAAGTCCTAATGTGAGTAATGCCTCCCGTGTTCCCACATTTCTTCTAAATCCAAACTGATCCTACCCAAGGTTAGTTTCCACCAGGTTTTTTTTTTTTTTTTTTTTTTTTTTTTTTTTTTTTTTTTTTTTTTTTTTTTTTTTTTTTTTTTTTCCATTCTTCTTTAAATAATTATTGCTAGTAGTTTGCGTCCGCGACTTATTAAATTGATAGTTCTGTATTTTTCACATTTATCTACACTTGCTTTCTTTGTAATTGGAATTACTATATTCTTCTTGAAGTCTGAGGGTATTCCCCCTGTCTCGTGCATCTTGCATACCAGGTTGAATGATATCAGCAATTTACACAGAATCATGTACTCCAGGAGCCTTATTTCTACTCAAATCTTTCACTGCTCTGTTTAAATTCTTCTCGCAGTATCATATTTCCTATCTCATCTTCCTCCACTTTGTCTTCCATTTCTAGCCTTCAAGATCATTTCCTTTGTATAGGCCCTCTAAATGTTCCTTCCACGTTTCACCTTTCCCTTCTTCACTTAGTACTGGTTACCATGTGAGATTCTGATATTCATGCAGCTGCTCTTCTTGTCTCCAAATGTCTCTTTTATTTTCCTGTAAACCGCATCTATCTTTCCCCTAGTCATGCATTCTTCTACCGTCCTACTTTTGTTCTCTTTCTACTCCTGTTTAGCCAGTGTGCACTTCTGGTAAACATTTTTCTGCCGTCTGTACTCCTTTTTGCCTGCTTCACATGCTGCATTTTTAAATGTTCTCCTTTCTTTAGTATATCCTGTGTTATCTAGGGATTTCTATTAGGCCTTGACCTTCTGCCTATATGATCCTCTGCGGCCTTAACTACCCTATCTTTCACAGCTACCCATTCTTCCTCTACTGGATTACTTTACCTTGTTTCGGTCAATCCTTGCCTAATGCTCTCTCTGAAACTCTCAACCACCTCTGCTTCCTTCAATTTGTCAAGTTTCAATCTCCTAACTTTTCTACCTTTCTGCAGTCTCTTAACTTTTAATCTGCAGTTCACAACCAATAAGTTATGATCAGAATCTATATCTGCCCCTGGATATGTCTTACAGTTTAAAACCTGATTTCTAAATCTATTCTTTACCATTATAAAGTCAATCTGGCACATTCCAGTGTCTCCTGGTCTCTTCCACGTATAGACCTTCTTTCACGATTCTTAAACCAAGTTTTGATGATCATTAAATTGTGCTCTGCACAAAATTCTACAAAGCGATCTCCTCTTTTGCAAGTCCATATTCACCTACTACATTTCCTTCCCTTTCCTACTACACAGTTCCAGTCCCCCATCACAATCAAGTTTTCGTCTCCATTTTCTGAATGATTTCTTTTATCTCCTCATACATTTCTTCGATATCCTCATCATCAGCCATGCTAATTGGCATATAAACTTGCACCACTGTGGTCGGTGTTGGCTTCGTATCTATCTTTGCTAAGGTAATGCGTTCACTCTGATGTTCATAGTAATTTACACATATTCCTATTTTCTTATCATTACCAGACCTACTCCTGCATTACCGCCAACTGATATTGTATTTATAACCCTATACTCCCCTAACCCGAAAGCCTAATCATCCTTACACGGAACTTTACTAATCCCCATCTTATCTAACTTCAACCTACCTATCTAACTTTCAAATTTTCTAACTTACCTGCCCGATTAAAGAATAAAATATTCCACGCTCCAATCCATAGGATCCCTGTTTTGTTTCTCTTGATGACTACATCCTCCTGAGTAGACCTCTGCATGGAGATCCAAATGGGGGACTATTTTACCTCCGGAATATTTTTCCTAAAAAGACGCCATCATCATATAATCACACAGTAGATCTGCATGTCTAGCCAGCATCAAAACCTCCTCTATTACACTCTTTTATTTGTTTGTGAAAGTTTATCTGCTCTGAAGGCAAACTACTCATCAGAAAAATGAAGGTGTTTAGATTTATGTTCCAGTAAAAGATTCCTTCTCTAATTTCCAAGTTTATGGCAGTGACAACTTCCTCTACAACGGCTGAGAATATTTTTGGTGACGTGGAATTTCCTTGATTAGTTACACTTTCAGTTCTGTATTTCTTGCTCTTCTGACTAAGTCAAATGAATACTCACAGCCTCTTAATACAACTTTGCTTACAATTACAGATAATCTATAGTGGTATACCAGCTATAGCAATAAGTTTATTCCCCTTTTGTTTGAATCCTAGATTGGCAGTTTTTGTTAGTATTTTTGTATAACTAATATATATATATATATATATATATATATATATATATATATATATATATATATATGCCTGCAGAATAATAAAATCATCTCTTTCTTTATGAATGAAAATTATCATGTCAGAATTCTTTATTCATTATTAAACAAATTTTTTATTGTTCAGCTCTGTGATAACTTCTGTGTGTGAGCTGTTGTAAAATACTGTTCTCTGAATGATTACTACAAAACAGCACTACATCTGAACTGTAATATTTTACACAAATATCGACAGATTTTTGTACCACACTTGACTACCTGCTTTTTGTATAGTACACTATAAGTTAACAGAATATTCATTCTGTGGTAAAGATACACGTGTAATGTTGGTGCTCAGCAGCTTGCTGCTTTGGTACAGGGGGGGAGGGAGGGGGGAGCTTTCACAGATACCTGGACTCCCAGTGCTTAAGCTACAATACTGGACAATGTAGGGGGTCGGGTTTCAGCGTATGCAAAGATGGCACTCACCATGGAGAATGAAACCGAGTTGAAAGATGGCCGTGCTTGCAAATACTAAATTTAATAACAGTTCTCCCTACAGAACTATAGCAAATTCAAACATACTAATGAATGCAGAATAATATGTGCACCTCATTAGCCAACAATATTTTTAATATATTGGAAAATATAAAAGTAATATTTCACACTGTCAGAATATTGCAAAATTAAAATTAATAATTTTCGAATGCATCATGTGATTTCAACAAACTGTGTCACAGATTATATCTTATTTCCTCAAGCTATCATCTTGAAAGGACCACACTTTTATCTTTTCATTTAAGAATTATTTACACTTGTTATAATAATTTATTATGATATACAGTCAGATCATCAAAATCTTCACAGTGCAAGCAGCGTGTTGTGCACCTCTTATCCTGATGTTCATATATCTATTTAATTAATGATTGTCAGTTTTGTCACCGAGCGAGATAGCGCAGTGGTAAGACACTGGACTTTCATTCGGGAGGACGGTGGTTCAAATCCACCTCCGCCTATCCAGATTTAGGTTTTCCGTGATTTCCCTAAAATCACTTCAGGTAAATGCAGAAATGGTTCCTATCAGAAAGGTCACGGCCGATTTCCTCCCAAATCCTTCCCCATAAATCCAAGCTTAAGCTCCGTCTGTTATGACCATGCTGTAGACGGGACGTTAATCCCTAAGCTTCTGTCCTTCCTTCAATTTTGTCAGTGAATTTATGTAAATATTGTGTAGAATGAGCGGTCAAGCTCATTAAAGCTGGCTTGTTTATTTATTTGTTGAAAAATGTTCGTCAAGAAATGTTGAAATGTTTGTATAGCTTATGGGACTTAAGTACGGGGTCATCAGTCCCTAAACTTACAAACCACTTATGAACTACCTTATACTAAAGACGGCACAAACATCCATGCCCGAGTGCGGATTCGAACCCCCGACGGGGAGCGGCCTCGCGCATCGTAGCATAGCGTCTCAATGCGCTTGACCACTTCGCCGCGGCATTTACTTATTTGATACATTATTTTCACTGCTCATAGTCCCAAAATGAGTGAATGTTTATAACTTTTCCATTTAATAAAAAAATGTCATACAAATCTTTTCCGTAAAGAACTCTGCTACTTATGAAGGAGAGGGCGGTCTGCCAATAAGAGAGTGGCTGTGGAGAAGTAAAGTACTAGGACGGTGAGTGTGCAGAGTTCCTTTGAGGCTGGAGGAAAACTTTACGTCTCGTATTGGAAGGAGGAAGGCATGCCAGGTTAGCGAAGTGTCGCGTTTGAGAAACCCTTAGAACACGCGCGGCAAACGCCCACCTTGCCGGAACTTTACCGTTGTCGGACGTTAATGTCGTCGAAACTTTGACTTTGCCAAAGGCCAATGTGTGCTGGTTTAAGCACTTTAATCTTTTATGATTCTATTTTGAAATTGTAACTGAACAGTGTATGTGACTTTATATGAGAATTTACGAGTGTTGATATGTTATTTGTCAGACTAAGCCCTGAACTATTTTGAGCTGGTAATAATTTGGTGTTGTGTGATTTGCAAATTGGACTTAGTATCTGAGCATCGTCAATGATCATGTATTTGAAGATTTTGCTACCATTCTTATTATGCAGTTAACGCATCTATTCTTATAATTTTAAAATGACTAATTCTAATGTATTACTTTTTTATGTAGGACCGTTTCCCATAGAAGAATTCATGTGTTTGAATAAACATTATTCACCTAAGTTATCTGGGGTTGCCTACATCATTAGCAAACGCTAGAATAAAACCTCTTTTATTAATTGATCATCTGTATTTATTTGGTATTTCATCATTACTTCGCAATATTCATAAAGTGCTTTACTGTAGGATGATAGGTACAAGAAACTATTTGCGGCTATTGTAGTTGCTGAGTATAAAATCAGGCATGTACGAGTCGAACGTAAGACTACAACGGAACATATTTCTTTTACAGAGTCTTACATATCCCAATACGTGTTTTCGTGTTTGGCAAATGCAACTTAGTTCAGTCAAAACGAGGAGGCCCGTTAAGTCGCAATTGTGATTTTCACGTCCGGGTTTTGAATCAAATTCCTTCAGAATATCGTATACAGTACTGACACGTAACACTTATTTGTATTGCATAATAGACGATTTGTGTGGGGGCTCTGAGCATAGGTTTCTTGCAGCAGTTGTATGCGTGAGAATTGGTAGCAACTATTAGGAAATGAGATAGGCTCGTAACGTCACGAAAGAAGAGTACAGTTCGAACAGCTGTAAAAAGCGGCGGGCGACGGTGAGATACAGGAGGCGCATAGCAGCGGTTCACGGGTAAAGCTGTGTATCCCTACGCAGAGCTTTGGGGCCGAGTATAGCAAGATTTTTGATTGAAATGTTTTGAAGCTTCAAGATAATTGAAAAAACGAGTTGCCCTCTTTAACACCTTTGCCTCTGGTCAGAACATTTCCACTTCTCCTGTACTGTCATAGACGTATTTCTCTTTCTGGTTTCATGATTTGCTTGCGTGAAACCATGGGATTAAGCCCAGTGACTGCCGCGAGTATTAACAGCGTCTACGCAACTGAAATTAAGCGGGTTCTCGACAAGGTAGACAATAAAGCGTGGTGGGTTCGGGTGATCAGTCCGTGGCCTCGTTATGGCGAGGACACGGGCGGTCGGCGGCGCAGGTTCGGACGTTTCTTCCGTCCCTGACACCCTTCTGATGGCCGGCTGACAGGTGTCGCCTCTGCCGGTTAACAACTCCGCCGTCCCTTCTGCCGTCCTCAAGGCACAGTTCCTGGCACTAATCTCCAAACTCATCATCATATTATTTCACCAACTGCTTGCGTACGATGTTCATATGCGGTATACATGAAAGGTGACAGTTCTACTTAAAGACGAGCACAAAGAATTAGACGCCTCCAGAAGGCATCAAGATAACACACCGCATCTAGCCGCGATACTGGCCTCAGTTCAGCAAGGATGGCCGAGCGAGGTGGTGCAATGGCAGCACACTGGGCTCGATTTCGGAAGGACGGTGATTCAAATCCATCCCTGGACATCTTGATATTTAGGTTTCCCGTGATTTCCCTAAATCACACCAGACAAATGCTGGGATGGTGCCTGTGAAAGGGCACGGCAGGTTTCCTTCCTCATCCTTACGCAAACAATCCGAGCGTGAACTCCGCCTCTACATCTACATAGATACTCTGCAAATCACATTTAAGTGGCTGGCAGAGGGTTTATTAACCACTTTCACAACTTTTCTCTACCGTTGCATTCTCTAATAGCACGCGGGAAGAAAGAACACCTAAATCGTTCAGTTTTCGATCTGATTTCTCTTATTTTATTAGGGCGGTCATGTCTCCCTAAGAAGGTGGGTGCTAGCAAAATATTTTCACATTCAGAAGTAAAAGTCCGTGATTGAAACTTCGCAAACAGATCACGCCGCAATGAATGACGTCGTTCTTTTAATGATTTCCACTTCAATTCGTGCAACATTTCCATGGCGCTTCTCCCCCCCCCCCCCCGCCCATAACACAATAAAACAAAACGAGCTGCCCTTCTCTGAACCTTCTCAATATCTTCCGTCAGTCCCACCTGGTTAGGGTTCCACACTGGGCAACAGTACTTCAGGAGAGGACGCACAAGTGTGATGTAGGCAGTGATGTATTTTTTGTGTGTTCTCTCCAGTCTAAGTTGTTTGTAATTGTAACTCCAATGTATTTAGTAGAATTTACGACCTTAAGTTTTGACTGATTTATCGTGTAATTGAAGTTCAGCTGCTTTCTTTAAGTGGTCATGTGTATTACGTCACACTTTTCTTTATTTAGTGTCAATTGCCGATTTTCGCACCATGTAGAAATTTTGTCCAAATCGCTTTGCAGTTGCTTTTGATCCTCTGTTGACTTCACTATCCGATAAACGACAGCATCATCCGCAAACAGTCTAAGGGAGCTATTCAGATTATCTCCTAAATCGTTTATAAACACAAGAAAGAGTAGGGGACCTATTACGCTTCTCTGGGGAACGCCAGATATCACTTCTGTTTTACTCGATGACTTACCGTCAATTACAGCGAACTGTGTCCTTTCTGATAGGAAATCGTGAATCCAATCGCACAATTGGGGAGATATTCCATAAAAACGCACTATGACCACTCTGCCGACGGAGCGTTTGTGCACATGTGTCTTATAAAGATGCACCCATTCAATTGTTGTCAGATCGTATAGAGCTACCAAATTACCAGAATAAGCACGTGTGAGTTAATTATCCCAATAATCTCACATACGTTTAGTTATACACCAGTAATGTCATCTGTTGCCATGCACTATTTTGGGGTTCTGGGTTCCTATATGTCGCACAAATGCACTGGCGATAACTCCTTAGGTGAAATCTGCGCAACGCTTCAGCAGACACTCCTCTCAACACGTTTTTCCAGGCTGTAATCCGTCTATCATGGTAGTGCAAGCAGAATCGGAATTGGTCGGTAAAAATAATCTATCTTCATTCTGCCTGCACCAGCACGGTGGTTGCATTCGAGTCTGGAGACACTGCGACGAGAGACTCTAACTCTTGCCTTATGTATTGCCTTTCCGGTAGTGCACCGGTATTGAGCTTTGGGGTGGCGCTAAATTCACACTAACCAGCCGAAGTCTCATCTCTGAATTATTGGACCCTATTGTCCTCCAATACCTCAGAGCTCGTCGACGATCACATCGCAACATGATAATGGGCGACCACACTTGGCACGCAATCCCCAAGTCTTGTTCGTCACTCATCGGATTGCATTTTCACCTTGGATTCTCTATATTCTCCCACTCTCTTGTGTATCGAAACGCCTGGTCGATGATTGTGGCAATATATGGAAGTACCACGGACTGATGTGCCCTAGAAACAGGTACAAAGCCTCTTTGATTCCGTGCCGTGGACTGTAGCAGCTGTTATTGCTATTAACGGTGGCAACAGTCAATACTGATTCCATCATCTTCCTCATTTCCCAAGGGACTGTACTTTCGATCATGTGATCTTTGTACAAATAACTAGGGCTGTGATCTTTCTGGTGCTCCTTGGTGTTGCATTTCCAATGGACAGCGGCGCAGATTTCACGTGAAGAAGCTATCGTCAGTGCATCTGTCCGACTTATAGGAACACAATAACCCCATAATAGTGCATGGCATCAGATAACATTCCTGCTGTATAACTAAACGTATGTGAGCTTATTGGGATCATTAACTCACACAAGTTCACTGAAGAGAGCTATTTATAGCTAACTTTAGATACGCTACAGTAATAACAATAATCATAATAATAAAAGTTTATGGAATAAAAGCTTATCCTGGTAAACTGGTACATTCCTGGACACACACGGGGCCGTGGCAGCTCAATTACCCAACTAAGAGGGTACTTAACAGTCTCATCACATGTACTGCTACTATGCTGGTGACCTAACAGTAGCAGGGGTCTACGGCGAGGAGGGAAGGGGACGGAGGGGGAATGCGAAACCACGTCAGAAATATTTGGTACGAAGTTCTTCCCCAAATGGCTCACACTGGAACAGACTTTTAGAAAGAGATATCGAGCCCCGAATAGAGAGAAGCGAGGTCATCAGAACCGTGGCAATAGCCAAGACGTTTAAATGGAAAACACCAGAGAGATGGAAGGGGTATAAGGAGGGGAGGTATCAGGAGGGGAAGGAGGGGGAACTGGGAAAGGAGATGCAGCATCGGGGAGAAGAAACGCTGGAAGTAGCTCGGGGACCCATGCGTGCTAAACTCGTATACACAGACGAGTTGTGGGGCCCTGCGGAGTATCGTCAGGTACATGGTATTATTGAACCTACAGTTTTTCATTGGGTTTTATTAATCAAACGAATAAATGGTTCGCCATAGTATCTAGACGATGAAGAATAAAATTCTTGCACCAAATAATAATATAAATACATAAATATGGAGCGCAAAACTTCTATAAATACTTTTCATTACTTTAGTAACTCCATACAGAGAGTGCTTCCTCGGGTGGTGACTGTACAGATAAAAAACAGAAGCCAATCTACAGCAGGCAACGCTTTGTTAACAACGTTTATGGCGCATGCCACATGGATATCCAATGCACAGTTCCGTTCAAATGTTCAAATGTTTGTAAATCTATCGGACTAACCTGCGTAGTTATTAGTCCGTAGCTTACAAACTACGTAAACTAAGTTAAATTAATCTAAGGACATCACATACATCCATGCTCGAGGGAAGATACGAACTTCTCGACGCGGGACGCCGCGTGCTCCGCAACGTGGCGCACAGTACCGTCTCCGTGTAGCAAAATATCAGCGTATCTCGCTATAGACGCTTATTAAATGTATCCATAGGGCGCCTCGTTTCCTAGATCAACACGAGAAGAGTTAGCAAACCAGCGCCACTGCGACCAGAGAACAGCTTCAAGAATAGCCGCCAACTCGCCACCAGTCGCTGGGCTGGACAGTGAAACAGGACACAGCTGTCCCCATTCCTGCCGCAGGTGAGACGTTGACTGCCCAGCTGGTGACGTGCCAAATAATGCCCAAAGGTCGCTGCAAAACGAAACAGGATGCGCACTTTCGGCAAGGGAGAAAACAGGCTTCTTGCTCTGGAGGTTATCCAGATTTGTAAATGCAGTGACTACATCTACATACATACTCCACAATCTACCGCAAGGTGCGTGGAAGAGGGTACACGTACCACTAATAGTCTTCTTTTTTTCTGTTCCACTCCCAGATAGTAAGAGGCAAAAACGAATGCTTTTAAACCTCCGTACGGGCCCCGATTTCTCTTATTCTACATTCATTGTGTTCTTAACGCCAAACGTAAGTTGGCAGCAGTTTATTTCGGTCATTTACTTTAAAAGAAAGTCGCCTTCTTTTTAGCGATCCCATCTCAGTTCCCGAAACATCTCCGTAACAAACGCGCATTGATCAAACATGCTACTAACAAAACTAGCAATCCGCCTTTGATATACTACATCTCCCTTTAATCTGACCTGGTGGTATCTCATACACTTGAGTGATATTCAAGAATGGATGGCAGAAGCGTTCTTTAGAGATGAATTACATCTTCCCAAAATTCTCCGTATGGGCCCAAATCTATCTCATTTTATCATTATAGACATTTCGCGAGATATACGTAGAAAGAAGCAATATATTGTTTGTCTCTTCGAGAAACGTATACTCTCTGAACTTTGACGGAAACCACCGTGATTCAGAACTCTCTTGCAGCGTCTGCCAATGGAGTTTCATAATCATATACGTGACGCTTACGCGCTTACTAAATGAGATGTATCTTCTCTATGTCTTCTATTAACTATACCTGGAACGGAACACAACTGATAAGCAAACTCAAGTGCTGGCCGAATGATAGTCTAACCTACTTCCTTTATAGACGGACTACACTTCCTAAGGATTCTTCCAATAAATCTCAGTCTGGCATCTGTCGTACCCACGACTGATTTTACATGGTCGTTCCATTTAAAGTCGCCCCTTGTGGGTACTCAAAATGTTCAAATGTTTGTATAGCTTATGGGACTTAACTACGGGGTCATCAGTTCCTAAACTTACAAACTACTTATGAACTAGCTAATACTAAGGACGGCACAAATATCCATGCCCGAGGGGGGATTCGAACCCCCGACCGTACTGGCCGTGCAGACCGTGACTGAAGCGCCTCAGTCTCTGCGGCCGGCTTGTGGGTACTCCCAGACATTTTTAGGAAGTAACTACTTCCAGTGTTTCTCCTGCTATTGCGTACTTATATAATTAAGAATTTATCTTTCTATGTGAACGCAGCTTAATTGCCTTTCCCTGTACCATGGCCGCGGCGGAGTGGCCAAGCGCATTGAGGCGCTATGTTCAGGCACGCGAGGGCGTTTCCCGTAGGGGGTTCGAATCCCCCCTCGGGCGTGGATGTTTGTGTCGTCCTTAGTATTAGCTAGTTCATTAGTAGTTTTTAAGTCCCTTAAGCTTGACAAACATCTGAACAACCTGTACCATGCGTCAATACGCTGCAGCTCACCCTACATTTCGCTACCCTTTTCCAGTGATGCGACTTCTCGATAAACTACAACATCATACGCGAAAAGCCTCACTGAAATTCAGATGTAATCTACGAGGTTATTTATATGCAATGTGAAAAGCGAAGGTCATGTAACACAGCCCTGGAGCACGCCTGAAACCACTACCACGTCGGATGACTTCGCTCCGTTGAGGATAACGTGCTGCGTTCTGTTAGCTAGAAACGCCCCTATCCAATCACACAGTTAGTCTGATATTCCATATGCTCAAACCTTGAAATATCAACAACAAAAAATGTTCAAATGTTTGTAGATCTATCGGACCAAACTGCGTGGTCATCAGTCCGTAGCTTACAAACTACTTAAACCTAGGTAAACTAACCTAAGGACAACACACACACACACCCATGCCCCAGTGAGGACTCGAACCTCCACGGCGAGCAACCGCGCGCTCCGCAGCGAGACGCTTTAGACCGCTCGGCTACTCCACCGCGGCTTGAAATATCATTCAGTTTTGCGTATATGACAGAAGAACCTTCCTGGAATGGGTTGCAGTAGTCATAAAGTCATAGGCTGTAACTCCATCACACGGAAAACGGCGGACTTCCTAGGGTACTACGTTATCGTTTCGTTGATAGCGTTAAGACGACACGAAAGTAAGAGCACTGTCTCAGGGTATACCACAGAAAATAATCAACTGATACATATACTAATCCACAGGATCCTAGGATTAAGCACGACAGACGGATAACAGATTTCCAGAAGCGCCTACCTTTCTGTTCGTTAATTTTTAACATATATACCACGGAGCCTGGTAAACGAATTAGTTATCCCGTAATCTATCGCCGTAACCGTACCGTAGAAACTTTGTAAACTAGAGTAATGTGCTACAAAGAAACATTTTACGGTAAGCCTTCACACGTTACATTATTTTATTTGTTTTCAGGACGAAATTCAACTATTTGTAAATCTGTGGGACTTCCATCTACTGTGGTTAATCCAGTCGCTAGGCTTAGAAACTCTTACTCTAACTTAAGGACTACACACGCACCGATGGTCGAGGAAAGACTCGAACTACCGAAAGGGAGTAATCGCGCGCTCCGCAGAAAGGCGCCTTCGAGCGCTGGGGTAAAATATTTACTGGCGGAAGTAAAGTTGTGGGGCGGCATCGTGAGTCGTGTCGGGATAGCTCAGTCGGTAGCCGGGCGCCGTGGCTCAGCGCGCCCGGTTAGAGGCCTAACGCCCTCTGTAACAAAAAAGCTGAGCCAAGAACTCATCGAACAAGAACGAATCCGCAACAAATAGAACTAATCATAGAGAGGAAAAAAGAGAGAGAGAGAGAGAGAGAGAGAGAAAGAAAGAAAAATGTCTGTAGAGCGGTTGCCCAAGAAAGGCAAAGGCCCCAGGTTCGAGTCCCGGTTCCGGCACACAATTTTAATCTACCAGGGAAGTTTCAAATGTTTAAATGTTTGTAACCTATTGGACCAAACTGCTATGGTCGTCAGTTCCTAGATTTACAAATTAACTTACAGTATAGACAACACATACATCCCTGCCCTAGGGAGGACTCTAACTCCGGCGGGAGCGGCCTCCCAGTCCGTGGCATAATGCCTTGGACCACGCAGCTACTCCCGCGCGGCGAGAGCGCTTGGCCATTCCAGCGCGGCGCGAAGCCCGTTTGCGGCAACCTCAATTACTCGTGTGTAATTTTCATGCCGCAAGGAAATTAAAAAGCAAGAGCGAGAGCTGCAGCATCACACAACAACGGACAGTCTTCTGACAGTAAACATATCTGACCCCGGAAAGAAAAATGAATAGATAAATTACAATAAATTTTAGTTATCAGTGAAAAATTTGTTGAAGTAGCCCAACGTGAACACAAACGTCACTGTCTTTATAAGCCTCACGAGCTGTCTGTAGGGTTACCAAATTTTCAAAATAAAAAACCTGGTGATATAGAGAATCTTTATTTCGACCACAATAGATTATTTGTTTTGTATTTTATTTATATATTTATTTTTTACAAAATTTTCCATGTAAAAACCTGGAGGGGGATGGGCGTTACAGATAATCTTTATTTTTTATTTCAACAACGACAGCATATTTTTTTACAAAATCATATTTCTGACTTCCTCGAATTTTCGTAAGTAATTCTTTGTTGGTTTTGATAGTCATAGAACTGCGAGCAAGTGATATTTTTTTTAGTTGTAACTGATGATCAACAAATCTCTTACACATTGTACAGACATTCGATTTCTTACGTCAGTCCATTGTATATTTAAAAATGAAAATACACTTTCCACAGTGGCATTGTGGGCAGGGATTGCGAAAAAGTGCTGAACAATTTTTTAAAAGTTTTGAATATTCATCACTTGAACGATGATTCATGAACTCACACGATCCATCAGATAGTTTTTTCCAAAAATGTTGGCCCAGTTTCGGATTTGAACTGTTCACAAAGAAACGATTTTAGGCGAGTTACCTCATTAAACGATTCGATGTCATTCACAATAACTTTTCTGTTTCTCAAGTAGGCAACAATATTTTCCACACTTTCTCAGTCAACTTCCTTGTTTACAGTTAACCAACTGAATACAGTTAATTCCTCATACTGCCTTATCCACTTACTAATGTAATCGCTACATACAGTATAAAAAGCGTTCATGTCTTTCCTGAACATATGAACAACCTAGTCATTGTAACATTTAGAGATGACATCTCTTTCTTTTAGGGGAACGAAGTTATTTTTAGCTCTCTCTTGCCGGCCGCAGTGGCCGAGGGGACTGAGGCGCCCCAGTCACATTCTACACGGCCACTACGGTCGGGTGTTCGAATTCCCCTCGAGCATGGATTATTGTGCCGTTCTTAGTGTTAGCTAGTTTGTAAGTAGTTTGTAAGTTTAGGGACTGATGACCCCGTAGTTAAGTCCCATAAGCTATACAAACATTTGATTTGAGCTCTCTCTTGTAGACTTGATCCAGTATCAGAGAGGGCACAATACACTTCTACCACAGTGTTTTTTTTCACCGTCAATACCCAATATTTTTATTTTTGTAGGTAACTGGAGACACGATGTAGGAACTTGTAATTATGCCGTGTGCCGCGACAGACGACACTCCTCTACAGTTACTCCAAAAAGTATTCGTCTAATAGATGATTGTATGCTTAAGGGTGTAAAAAGAGTGGAAAACTGGCAGATTGAAATAAAGCAGGGACAAGGACGTCTTTATTGATCAGTGAAAATGAGAATACAATTAAGAAAGAAACACAGATTGCTATTTAAATAAATATGGTTAAGCATTTGGAAGTACATATAGGCAATGTAAAACACAAAATAAGTATTCGTCTACAGAACTGAAAATCACTCTTTGAACATAGAATGTTACTGTTAGTACTTAGTAGGGCCTCCTTTCCTCTTTATAATCGCTTGCATTCCTCTTGGCATGGATTTCACCAGAGATTCTGTTGTTTGCACTGTAATTTTTCGCCATTCCTCTTGTAGAGCGTTCTGTAGATCATTTCTACTGGATATCTGACGATTCCTGTTGTTTTTGTCGAGTAAATGCCACAAATTCTCTATAGGATTAATGTCGGTGAATTGCGGTGGTGTCTGCATCTAGTGGGGCGTGTTATACAACAGCCACAGCTTTGTGTCTAGATCAGTATGTTTTGAATCATTATCTTGTGTGAAAATATAATCCCCATTAAGACCCGTATGATTCACACTACTGGATAGATGTGTTTTTAGGATATTTATGTAGATCTTGTGGTCCATAATGCCATCAATAAAACACGAATCCCCCACACCATTTGCACTCATGCACCCCCACACAAGTACTGACCCTCCTCCATGTTTAACTGAGGCCGTTATATTTCTCTCTTCAAGTTCACAATTCTTTTTTCTCCACACTGTTCTCGCCCATCAGACTTAAACAGCTCAAATCGACTCTCGTCCGTAAATACAACCATCTTCCAGAAATCAGACCCATCTGATCTATGTTCTCTTGCAAATGCAAGCCGCTTTCTTCTGTTGATTTTACTGATGAATGGTTTTCTTCGGGCTGTTCGGCCTCCATACCCAGCTTCATGAAGCGTATTTCTTACAGTCAGCACAGACTTCCTGTACGCACATGAAAAGCAGCAGCAAGTTGTGGAGCGCTCAGTTTCGGATTCTTGATGACGTCTCGAAGAAGCTGTCGTTTCTCCATCTTGGACAGAACTGCAGGACGACCGCTTCGTGATTTGTTTTCGTACTTTTTGCTCTGTTTAAACCTGTATATAATGTTCTTCACTGTACTGGTAGGTCTACCGACTGTAACTCCGATTTCTTGACAATATTTCCCTAGTCGAAACAACCTGACGCAGATTTCTCTCTCTTCCTTTGTAGTTTCGCAACGTAAATATCACTCAACGGCTTTCAGACCGGAGAGACATCTATTCACTGTGCTGGGTGGAATATAACTGCATAACGAACGAGAGAGGGGCGTATATCAAAGCGGCGCAATACCACAGATATTGCTTACTAGACGAATACATGTTTGACGTCCATTGAGGCATGATTTTAAATAGTGTGTATTTCTTAACAAATTCAGCGACATATGAACCATAAATAGCGTTTTATTTCCAAGTGGAGATATCAACCAATTAAAGGAAATAGTTATTATTCATTTCGCAGCTAAGTTTGTATGACTGCGAGCATTATAGTCTACGCGCCACGGTCGGACGATTACTTTGTGGAGTCACTGTAGTTGTCAGCTTGTTTTTATCTCTCCAGTTTTACTCCGTCAAATCACACTTGACACCACAGAACAACAGTTTGACGCGGAGGACCAAAAAAATCGGGGGATTTTTACTGTTTTGGATGTTTGCAACCGGGGGCTGAAATAGAGCTTAAAAACCGGGTGGTCCCCGGAAAAACCGGGTGATTTGGTAACCGTAGCTGTCTGAAAACCATGGCGTGGTCGAGCTCTGCCTCCCTGTAAGATCGCCTGACTATTAGGAGGCTGTAGTGTTGCGCCTGAGCCGTGGGTAAGCGAAGCGGCGGGGCGCAGCGGGAGGTAAATAGTGTATCGGCGAGTATAAATACCAGAGCGGACGTCACGGCGACTATTGTGTGGGCTGGCAGCGGCGACGGCCGCGTTTCTGCCGACACCGGCAGCGCGTGCCCGACAGCTGCACATGCCAGCTGGCGCGAGCGCTCCGTATAAATATGCCATGATTCACGCTGCTGTTGTTCCCCGTCATGAGAAAACGCTTCTCCCATACCTGCCTGCTAGCTTCTCTTCTTCTTCGCCAAAATACGCCACTCTCTTAACATTTACCCAACTAAACTCAACCACGCTTCGCTGTGGCTCACTCTGATATGAAAATGAATGGGAAAGTAAGTGCAAGAATTTTTTGCAAACACCGAGAAAATACATCACTGATTTTACTATCAATAAAACTGAAACTTCCTGCCAGATTAAAATTGTGTGCCGGAACCGGGACTCGAACCTGGGATCTATGCCTTTTGCAGGCAAGCGCTCTACCGACTGAGCTACCCCAACACGACTCGCGATGCCGCCTCACAACTTTACTTCCGCCAGTACCTCGCCTCCTACTTTCCAAACTTCACAGAAGCTCTCTTGCAAACACGCAAGACTAGCACTACTGGAAGAAAGGATATGGTGGAGACATGGCTTAGCCACAGCCTAAGGGATATTTCCAGAATGAAACTTTCACTCTGCAGCGGAGTGTGCGCTGATATGAAACTTCCTGGCAGATTAAAATTGTGTGCCGGAACCGGGACTCGAACCTGGGACCTTTGCCTTTCGTGGGCAAGCGCTCTACCGACTGAGCTTCTGTGAAGTTTGGAAAGTAGGAGGCGAGGTACTGGCGGATGTAAAGTTGTGAGGCGGCATCGCGAGTCGTGTCGGGGTAGCTCTGTCGGTAGAGCGCTTGCCCGCGAAAGGCAAAGATACCAGGTTCGAGTCCCGGTTCCGGCACACAATTTTAATCTGCCAGGAAGTTTCATATCAGCGCACACTCCGTTGCAGAGTGAAAGTTTCATTCATCAATAAAACTATTTTGACCGTTAGAGCCGGCCGTGGTGGCCGAGGGGACTGAGGCGCCCCAGTCACGGTCTGCACGGCCACTACGGTCGGGGGTTCGAATCCCCCCTCGGGCATGGATATTTGTGCCGTCCTTAGTCTTAGCTAGTTCGTAAGTAGTTTGTAAGCTTAGGGACTGATGACGCCGTAGTTAAGTCCCAACTACAAACATTTGAAAATTTTTTGACCGTTAGATCCCGTCGTCAATATATTAAAATCCACCCTCGCTTCGGCCAATACAGCGAGCCGCCTTATGCTGAACATCTTGCTAACTCACCGGACCACACACAGAATAATTTTATTGGCAGTGACAACCGCTGCGCAAGCTTTCGCTTATACGCTGTTTTACGTTGCTGTGAATGAAAGGAACCTTAGGAAAAATGTGTTTTTCAGCAAATCATTTATTACAAAGTCACTGCATTTTCTATATTTTAGAGTTCCTGCTTCGGCACAAACAAACTCTATACCATGCGATGGATACTGGCCTTAAGAAAAGAAATGATTTTCTACATTTTGCCCTTCTACTACCCCCTCTCTCGTCCATCTCCTCCTCTCCCTCTACCTACCCACCTACTCCTTTCCACCCCCCACGCCATCGTTCACCATCCCACTGTATCCATCGCGTGTCCCTGTCTATCTCCTCTTCCCTTCTTTCCTCCTCCCATATCCTCCACCTTTCTCTCTCTCTCTGTCCATTTTCGCTTCCCCTCGTCGAAGGTATCCAATAGGAAAAAAATTGTACATAAATTACTAGCTGAAAACCCGGCGTTGCCCGGGCACATATTTGTTCCGGTCTTAAGTTAGTTCATCTCTCCTTTCTTTTCCTATCTCTGTCCACCTTCTCTTTCTGTCCATCTCCTCATTCCCTTCTCTGTAACCATCTCCACTTTCCCCTTTCTCTACCAATCAGTTCCTCGTCTCTATTGAACTCCTCCTCCATCGCTTAAAATTACATAACTATGTAACTGTCCAGATATCAATGAAATTGTGTCTACGCTTATTGCAAGGTACCCCAGCCATGCACCGTATGAAATCTTAGGTAGATGGTGTCCCTCTTGTTTTGAAAGTTAAGTGTGCACAATTTCATCAAGATCGGAATAAAGCCATAGATTTTGTCGAAGTCCGTAAGTAAAGAGCCCTCTGCCATTTACAATGCAAAATTTTACGTAGACAGTAACTTTCCTATTGTTTCGAAGATCACGCGTGAACAGTTTCATCACAGTCGGATGAACGGTACAAACATGATGTGGCAGTTTCCCCGCCCGTTCGGGGTTTATAACGTAATACCTCTTAAACTTTACAAACTGCACAATGCTCTTATTTTATCTTATTCTGTAATATAATCTCAAAAGTCATCGCTGGTCGTCAGTCCGAATATTATATAAGTTGACGACTTTCAGCCACTATACCTTCCACTGCTTTATAGCTATCCACATGGAACTGCTATGATGTTCAACGGGAGACTTTGGCCTGCAGGTACAAAAAGAGACAATTCGTTTGCCTTGCGAAGTTTGTGCTACGGATCGAAATATACACATACACACACAGTCAGTGTGTGTGTGTGTGTGTGTGTGTGTGTGTGTGTGTGTGTGTGTCCTTGTTCCACAATGCAAATGGGAGACCGATAACTACTACCACATTCAAACACTATTCGTCTGTGATGCGTACGGACACCTCAATTAATATCTATGTAAGAGAAAGACATTAGCTTACATATAGTTTTGTAGTAATAACGGTGGTAAGTGACCAGAAATTTGGTTTTGCAGAAAAGTCAGTGAAATACTTCGTTACTACTGTTATGAAAACCAATGTTGACATCACCATCGACATAGCAATTGCCCATTATGCGTGCGATACTGCAAATGAACTGTTTAAACAAGAACTCCCCCGGAAGGCGATTTCACGAAACGTTACTTTTGTGTGACATTTCTATCATAACACCTGATCAGTACACAGGTCGTAATTTAATATTTGCGAATAAAATGTGTAAATGTGTTGTTGCTGATGTTGTGGTCTTTAGTCCAGAGGTTGGTTTAATGTAAGTCTCCATGCTTCCCTGTCCTGCGCCCCGTCTCTGAATAAGAACGGCACCCTACATCCTTCTGAATCCGCTTCCTGTAGTCGTCTCTCGGTCTCCCTCTGCGATTTTTACCCCACCCACTTCCCTCTAATGCAACCCCGACGACTCATTGATGTCTCACGAATCGATCCCTTCTTTTCGCCAAGATTTGCCAGAAATTTCTTTTCTTCCCAATTCTGTTTAGTAGAGCCTACAAACAAATTTCATACAATCGTTTAATTTCATTCACTACTGTGGGGAAATATAAAAACATCTGCGTCGTAATTGTGGTCCGAAAAAAATACAATGAGACCTACAGTCCTCCGTGAGTTAGCCTGTCAGTTTGTGAAGCTATTTATGAGTTGGTGTCAGCCAGCTGCAGGTGTTGAGAGACCGAGGAATGCCAGGGTTTTGTTCTGTGGGTAGGCACTTCAACAGAATACATGCCGTTCTGTCTATTCTATGCTCTTTTCAACTTCCCATTCTGCTTGGCTGCGCAATTTCATATTTCTGATTGCAGAGTTACCGGCTGAGTTTCTTTACGATATATAAGAGGCTGACCAGAAATTTTTGTTCCCTCTACCAGATAAGTAAATTGTTTGATGTCTTGAGGGTACGAGATAAAGGATTCGAACGTTTCGGGCCAGAGTAAAGTTTTAATAGTGTCTTCAGGCAGGTTTTTTTCCCCACTCTTGTACCGACCAATGTCAGCAGTGTTTTAATACGCCTTTAACTATCTTCTCCCCATCCTCGGTGCTCACAATTATTACCCCTATTTCAACACAGATTAACAACTATTTACCATCTGCAGAAACGAATTCACAACGTCAAATTAAAAACAAATAGAAATTATAGTGAGTTCTGCCACGCATCAATCACTGTATTTTCAGTATTTTTTCTTCTTTTTCTTCACAATGAGAATGAGATGGGTTCCAAAGTTTTATCTGACTCAGCTGCGAAATCTGTTGCTCTATCCTTAACCGTTACTATAACAAACGTGCAGCCATTGTCCGATCATTAACTGATTCCCCGAATCATTTCAACGAAGCGTGCCTCTTCTTTTTTTCACAAAGTCTTGATTTTCAGCAACATTCATTTTCAGATGCTCGAAATATGCCAATTTTGTTGTTTATTCTACCCAAAAAGCTAATGCATTTAAAATTAATACTAGCCCAAAAAGAAAATTAACAATTAAAAATGAAGTGATAAATTTGCATATTCCAACAGTGACAAAAAATTCTAACGTATCTAGAATAAAAACGTCACAACATGGCTAAAGAATTTTTTCTGTTACACACCAGTAACGCCACGTGTTACACACTATTAACGACCCGTCAAAGTATTTAAACATCTTTTACATATTCAAATAAAATTAGGATTATTACAATGCTGATAGAGACGTAGATATAGATACGATGTTGCCAAGAGGCTTATCTTTCTATTTGTGTATGTAAATTCACAATCTTGTTTGATAATCGGAATATAAATACTCACTCGTTATATATGATTCATGGTCTGTGTAAACCGTCAAACGATACTTTCCATTTTCGCACTCTTTCTGTGATCTGTATCAATATTAAAACGACAGAGTAATGCGGAGTTCGTAATATTTACTGCAATTTCTTCCTAACCTGTGTAAAATGGAAGTTAAGTATTTGAAATGCCATTAAGACGCGGTCATTAGAAATTACACTGAACAAGAATGGTGTAGGAATTGGGGCTTTTCCTGCTCAAAGGGACGATTTAGGGACACAACAGAATATTTAATTATGTTGGGCCGGAGTGCAATTTAAACTGTCGTCCTTTGTTAGTGAAGTCCTCTATCTTACCACAGTGGTACCCTCCCCCTCTGTATCTTCCTTTTTATACCACGCCGCTCCTCTAGGATCAGGGACGATTACATTTTATTATGCGAGTACAAATATGCACGTCTACAAATATCATTTACATGACAGGTCATGTTATGTTTTATATTTTATTCCACACTGTCACATGTATGTTGTTGTCCAGCCGTCAGTAACCATTCGGTAATGTTCATTTTAAAACATCGGAGGACGTTTTTCAGATTGCCCGATGTGTTAATGATTGGTATAAACACGTAATGAGAATTATCCACAGAATTTAACTTGACAGGGAAACGGAGGGATGAACCAGAAAGCCAGCGCCTGCATTCGGCGCTACGCATACGGCACGCTATCTCCCTCTCGTTTCCGGACTCCAGCAAGAGCAAACAACAAAAACAAGGGGTTCTCACGATCAATGCCTCCCATAGGAAACACGGCGCGCTGTCTGCTCCGAGTGCGCCTCCTACCCAAACAACAACACGGCGGGCGAGGCCAGCGGCCACGTGGTTCCAACGCGTACCAAGAGATGGCGCCAGCAGTTCTAAGTGGCGGCGCTACGAGATTCTCGCACATTCGTCTTGTTTTGGAATGCAAACAGGAAACCGTTGCAGTAAGCCAAGCAGCCGTTACATCGAGCTAGCAACTGCAAGCACCGAATGCTGTCTAATTTTGATTTAAAAAGCAATTATTACGTAATTTGTGAGCGGGAGAATGTGTTTCTGTTTACATAACACAACATTGAAACATCCGTATTTTTATGTGAAAATCTCTATTTATAAATTCCGAGTATTATAATGACACAAATGAGAAGTATTTATTAAGATGCATGCTTCTGTTAAGAGGCAGACATTTTATCACGCCTAGATGAGAATACAACTACACTGGTCTCCGTATTCATTCATTAATTAATGACCACTCAGTAATAAAATGAGATAAGAGTACTCATCAAAATACCCCGAAGGTCATTCATTACGCGACAACACGTCGATGGCCAATGCAATATTGATACGGAACATAAACAGGGTTACTAACAGAATTCATTTATATACTCGATGTAGTAGGTATGAATTGCTGATTGTTCATCGATTCTAGTCCATTAACATTATACCGGTGAACTATGCGGGCGGCGCTGCTAGCGTTTGTCGATCACCGTTTGCGCTGGGTGCGGCGCAGGCTGGGCGTCAGTTTTGCAAATACATGAAGTGTGTGCGAGTAGGCCGAACAGGCGGTGAGTCACCTCACAGGAATCGCGTAGCGCAACACCTGCTCTAAGTAACGGCCGCTTACCTTACCTGGTCTGTTGGCAAACACACGTGCAGTATACTTTCAGAAACGAATCTAAACCAACTTAACATAAGACTGTTTCTCAAATTTTCTATGTATGTACCTGTTTTAGCAATACGTCACATTCTATTTTCGTACGCACCATCACTCTTATGATTTCAACTGTGATACCGATTTGAGAACAACAGCAACAACGAATTGTTTTATGGAACTCCAACCCAGACACTGCAACTGGCTCATTTCTGCGCATTGAATTTAGCCCCTCCCCCCTTTTGTAATGATAGGCCTACATAGTACTCACTCACTGAAATGCTACAGTTCATGAGAGACTAAAAACAGAATGTGCTGACCCTGGTTGGACATTATGTAAGCACTCCAATTGTACGTGCGCATTACACGACCTTCACTTCGAGCACTAGCACAGGTTTTCGCGCTTATTATTACTTTTCTGACCTTCCTTTCGTTCGCCGTAGACGAACAAAACCTGATCCACCAATATCTTACAACGCCTCAGCTGTTGTGCTACACAGAAAACAATATCGACATATAAAGGCTGTGTGTTCTACATAAAACATTCGCAAAAAATAAATAAAACCTAGGCCGTTAGGGTGTCACATTAATTATTTGCTTGGCGCTCGGGATCCGATTGGTACACGTGGTTATTATAATATGAATAAATGTTGACGGAAGAAATAAAGATTGACCATATCATTTTATAGCAACTTTCATAAACAGATACGGTGTACAGTGAAAGTAACGTACTTCAGAAAGTACACAATGTTAGATTGTACATGCTGGTCGTAGCTGCAGCTGGCATTATCTCTTTTCGCTGACAGCTATCAATTAGAAGTAGATTTGAAATGACATGCTTTGTTTGTGCCACATTACCTCTTGTGCGTTAACATGCGGAAAATAAAGTGTGTCTTTTATAAAATTCCGAAAGAACCGTTACTTTTTTAATGTAAACAAAGTAAAATCTCCTATGCCGTTCAGTTTTAAACCGCTGAAATTTAAGATGATGCCTGCATTAAGCAGCTGACGTAGTGCTCCGACCACACGGGTCCGAAGCGCTACTGTGTTTGTGCGGAGAGCCAGTGTTTTCCTGTTTGGAATAGCCTGTTTTGGAGTAGGTATAGAACAGTTACCGTGATTCGAGAAGTCAGAAGAATTTACGTTGTCGCAGAAATGACACTCTAACAATATTTATATCATTACATACCATGGTTTTAAATACTGTATCTATTCCTATTACCTATTCAAATCTTTAATATCTGCGGATCCGGTTAACGAACTTGCAGATGAGGATAGTGTGCCGCGGATGCGGTTGCGGATATGGGCCTTGCGAATGTGGTGCCAAGGCGGATAACAGTTTTCTTATCCGCGCAGACCTCTAGTAATAGGGTTGTGTAGATGTCAACGATTCGATGGGCACTGCTGTTTCAAAGTATCTGGAAATCATTCCTGAAGGTATGAACGTGACACTTGGATGTTGAGCGGGTCACGTAAAGAATAGTTTTCTAAGCATTGAGGGTGCTGGGGAATGCTGAAGAATAAATGAGTGGAACGGATTACTATGAGGAAGTACTGCATCGAAGAGAAGTAATTTATGGTACATTTGGCTTGACATACAGTGACAAATGCAGAAAATGTTAATTTGATAAAAAAAGTGAAGCGTGGGAGGTAATTATGCGAATATGTAGGCTCGTACAGATAGGCTAGAGTAAAGAGTACATGGAACCAGTGTTCTAACTGAAGACCAACAACATGTATTTATAGTGGACTTCGCGGTGTATATTTGTTGAAACAAATACTGCTGATTGCATCTCCAGACTGAGAACTGTGAGAATCTGATCAGCTATTTTACAGATGCCATTTGCATAGCACATACACACTCACACACATTGTGAAGAAATGTGTTCCCAACTGTATGTGTAAATGTGAATGTATGTGAACTTTTGGCCCACTTTAGGTTACGGTAGTAACACTAAAAATGGGCCTTTGCGATCGTCTTTTGACAGCTCGAAATTTAAATGAAAATAACGGCTTAACTACACATCTGACACGAAAACTGAATAATCGAATTTGTAGAGGTTAAAAATTCTCTACAACTTAGCTCCCTTATGTTTTTTTTTTTTTTTTTTTTTTTTTTTTTTTTTTTTTTTTTTTTTTCATATTTCGTATCGTTTGAGACATATTTGCAAAAAACGGAGATTTGACACCCTCCATTGAATTAATGAAAACAAGCCGTTCGGATATGTCACGTGACATTCCTCGCGTATTTGATGATTTTCTTATTGTAACTTACACGTTGTCATTTCAAAGCAACGGCACACTGAGGAATTAACAAAAAAAACACGTCGTTCTTCGTACGATAAATGATAATCTAATGTCTACAAATGCCATATTAACATCAGTTAAGAACGGTCATCAATAGTATGAGATTAAAGTTCTCCTGTTTTGATTTATAGCAGTAGCGTAGTGGGCAAGGTGTTGGACTGTGACACGAAAGGTCGGTGGTTCGAAACCCGCCACAACCTATTTTTTTTTCCTAAAAGGGTTTCAGACACTCTTATTAATTAATTTATTATTATTTAGATTATTATTTTGGTCCAAAATGTTTGCAAAAACTTATAAAACTACAAATCTAAAGTGGGCCGTAAAACACGTCAGTGCGATTTTTTTTTTTTTTTTTCTAAAGGTCTGCTAATCAAAAAATGTTCAAATGTTTGTATAGTCTATGGGACTTAACTACGGGGTCATCAGTCCCTAAACTTACAAACTACTTATGAACTACTTACGAACTAGGACGGCACAAATATCCATGCCCGAGGAGGGATTCGAACCCCCGACCGTAGTGGCCGTGCAGACCGTGACTGGAGCGCCTTAGTCCCCTCGGCCACCGCGGCCGGCTCTGCTAATCGTATAACCCAGTTGTAACTTGGCTATCAGCCCAGTATTGAACTAGTGGGATGAGGAAAACCGCACAAAAACTGCATCCACGCTGGGCCATATCGCGGACCTGTGTACCCCCGCCCCCTCTTTCCCGGAAATGAACACTTTAATACGCTCGGCTATCCGTCCGTATCGATTCCTCCTGTACAACAGCTTGTAAAACCTAAGACGCGTGTCCCAACATGTAAACAGATTTGGATTTAGAGTTGTCGGCGTGGCGAGACTTTCCTAACGGCCCGCAGGCGGCTTGACTCAGCGCGGCTTTCGCAACGGCGTGCAGGCCGGAACTGGCGTTTGGCCGACCCTCGGCTCGTTACAGGAAAGCGGTTCCCAGCAAGAACACCGGCCGCTCACACCACTCTTCCCGCGCCACTTGCCGCTCCCCAGTCTTCTCACGGAGGGGACAAGTCTGCAGCACCCCCTCTTTCCTTTCCATCCATTAATGTCTGCGCTAAACAAAAATATTTTTGTTTTCCACACGTGTACAATTACTCTCTTCACGTAAATCCTGTTTTGCGCAGAAGACACAATTTAAAAATTTCCAAACGAGCAGAAAACCTCAACAGGACTTTCCAGTACCAAGAAACTGATAAACAAGTTACATTATTTAAAGTATGTAACAACAATGTGTAATGGAAATTTTACCAAAATGCTATCTATTTCTAGGGCCAGTGGATGGTGGTGAGTGGAGCGGGATGGAAAGGGGGGGGGGGGTGGGATGCAGGATGACATTTACGGGGTTGGAACTATTGCGGGGCCCTTGGGGCGGCTAATGGCTTTTCCTGGGTACAGGCACACCAAGAAGTCTAGCACTGCTGTTGTCAAGGTTCCACACTGTCAACATAACACGAAACTCAGTGAAATTGCACAACCATTTGCAAGCTGAAGAGCAATATAGTAACTTGTTCTAACTACATATTAATTCGTTGAGTGTTCCTCCACAAAACAAAAAGGTATTTCAATAGTGATAATGTTTGGAGAGTTATTAAGACATTCTCTGCTACTACAAGACGATGACTTTCCACAGTCATACCTCCTAAAAGCATATTATTCAGAACACTAAGCACATCAAGACACCTGCGCAAGCAATAAATATATTACGCATCCTGCACAGATACGATGATGTAATTAACCGCTATATAGTTAACCCCACTATCACGCAACTTCCATCTCTTTAAAAATATCTACTATGCTTTTTAATACGAGACGCAACCGTAACCTTCAATTAAAAAACGTTAATAATAAGTCAATGAGTATTTTACATACTAGAAGCGTTTATTCGTAGACCCCAAAACGATTCGGCTGTATTCGAATTACAAATACATCTAAGAAACACACACCGAAAAATGCTAAAGATAAATTCTATTTTCTATTACCGTCATATAGAACCATTTTTACTCCGAACTTTGCATAAACCAACAGGGAGAAACAAGTTGCAAGACATCCAGGAAAAATGAAGCGAAATTGGCAGCCAATAGTTGGTTATAAATTACATTGCCTGTTAAATGAATTAATATAAATTACGAAATACGCGGAACTCCTGTTCAGTACAGTCAAAAAGGTCTAAGATAATAGGCAGTGGTTTACTCTCCTCCTCAAGAAGTCTGTGTAAAGATTTATATTCAGAACATTCAAGAAAAAGGCCACTGTGGTGTTGAAACTACAAGAAGCAGCTCATTTACTCAGGAAGGGAAAACGTTATGGTGCCCGTAAATTTGAATGGCTGTATCTCTTGTAGTAACATTCATTTTTTGATAAAATGTTAAAATCCAATATACCAGAATACTCAGTGCCAACATTTTTGTCGAAATTTTCGCAGGAAGTAGTCTTTACGTGATTTCATACTTCTATGCATTAATATTATCAAACATGTAACTTGTGTCACAAATTGCGCGGCCGGTCCGGTCGGAGGTTCGAGTCCTTCCTCGGACATGGGTATGTTTGTTTGTACTTTGCCTAAGTTATTTTAAGTAAGATTAAGTACTGTAAGTCTAGCGACCGATGACCTAAGTAGTTTGGCCGCATAAGACTACACATATACACGTAATTTATTTATTTCATCACCACATTTAAGTACTAATAATTAAAGAAACTTAAATGTAGAAATTTGAAATAAACACTGAAAACAAATGAGTGATATTACTCATAAGATGAATGCTTGTGAATGTACCTATAAAATCTGCCATATGAAAATTGTAGTGAGTCCCAAATTTGTTTTACCTATAATAACATTAAAAACACATTAAAAATTCAGAAATCGAAAACCATTGAAGTTATCGACTTGAAGCGTTTTGTGTTGCTAAATCTTTACATAGAAGACACGAAAAATTTGGTTGCTATCGCCAAAGTAGACGAAAAGTTAAATATTTTGGTGTAATCTTCGCCGTGTAGACTGTGTGTTGTAGAAGTCTACGGCAAAACTAATTATAATCATACCACTGAGGAGAGAACGTTGTTTGCACTTCTCCTGCGTTTCCAGTCGGCCGTGCTGTGCTACGTAACGACATCGTGCCGTTCCATTTTACCGAGAGCTGTATGTATTGGTGTTATGTCTGTTCTTTCGAAATTAGACATCACACCAATATATGTATCATTTAGACGCAAAGATTCTGGGTTCTGTTTTCATCGCTAACGTGGGGGGAGGGGGGGGGGGGGCAGCGAATTTTGTGCAGGAAATGGAGATTAGTGCTTAACGTCCCGTTACTACTGCTCCACCTCGCTCGGTGGGCCTTTCCCTGAATACGGCACAGGTAGCGGCTGGAGGGCGTGGAGTAGGGGTGGTGTATCCCTACTTCTGGAACACCCTGTTCACTACCTGCAGCGTCCGGGTCTTCCCGCAAGCCCGCAAGCCCGCTGTGCCGAAAAGTGTCTACACATTCCCTTTCCCCGCAAGTGTCACAAACTCAATATTTACACCTAGGTGAAAGTAGCAAAATAATAAAACTGTTTTGTATTTGTTTCTAGGACAACGGCGATGATAAGAGCCAACAGTGGGCCGGCTCCTCACTTCCGTTCACCGCTGGCACACAGTTCTGCTACTTCAATTGCAGACGACGCTTTTAGGTCGCAAACTGCATTTCTTATGAACACGCGCCCAAAATCTTTTACACGGCTTTTATGATCATCTTATGATGGTGCAGCTCTTTGTATCTTCATGCTTGGTGTATTAGATTGCCGGCCGCGGTGGCCGAGGTGACTGAGGCGCTCCAGTCACGGTCAGCACGGCCACTACGGTCGGGGGTTCGAATCCCCCCTCGGGCATGGATATTTGTGCCGTCTTTAGTCTTAGCTAGTTCGTAAGTAGTTTGTAAGCTTAGGGACTGATGACCCCGTAGTTAAGTCCCATAATTTGTACAAACACTTGAACATTTTGTATTAGATTGGTGCCTTATGCAAGACACCTTGTTTCGGTACTTATTGTGCCATCTTCCATGTGTTTTTGCCTTTTATTTTCTAGAATAACATGTTACAGATTTTGGTTATACAGTCATTTGGACGAGTCGTTTGATTCGACAACTTTGTTGGGTATATTTATTTAAAATACTTACATTACGGAGTTTGCATGATTTGCATCTGCTTTAATTGAGAAATGACAAGTTTTCACAGCTTGTCATCAGCAAACAACAAAACGTTTTTATTTACGAAAACTTACCGATTTATTGTACATGCGCCTGGACGAATATATATATTCTAAAAAGTTTTATTTTAGGACACTGATGTGAATCAGTGGATCAATACTACCCTCTGATGGTCGACTCAGGCCTGAAACTAATGACGGCGCTGTGCAATTTAGAATTTTGTACAAACTTGTGTCTGGTGTAGTGTTTATTTACCACAGTATTATTACGAGATAAACTGCGGTATTCTACAACTCAACATCCACATGAATATTCTGCGACTCACACTGAAGAGCATGGCAGAAGGTTCACCGAACCGCTTTTATCGTTCACTACTGTTCCATTCACTAATAGAACACGGGGAAAAGAGAGACCTAAAATCTTTCCGTTTTCGATCTGATTTCTCTCTCTCTCTCTTTTTTTTTTTTTTTTTTTTTTTACGATTATTAAGTCTCCCTATGTAGATGGGTGCTAACAAAGTATGTTCGCATTTGGAAGAGAAAGTTTCTGAAAGAAATTTCACAAACAAATCTCACCGCGACGAGTAACATCTTTCTTTTAATGATTTCCACTCCAAATTGAGCATTATTTCCATGACACCCTCTCCCCCATGTCGCGATAATACAAAACGAGCTGCCCTTCTCTGAACTTTCTCTAAATCGTCATTTCCACTTGGTCGGGATCGCACAATCCGCTGCAATACACCAAAATTGGACGCGAAAGTGTAATGTGGACACTTTCTTTAGTAGAGCTGTTGCCATATTCCAAGTGTTCTGCTAATGGGACGTAGCCTTTGGTTCGTCTCCCCCTCAATATTGTCTGTGTGTTCGTTCCAAACTAAATTGTCCGTAATTGTTATTCCCAGTTATGGCCTGTAGATTTGTTTGTCGTGTAAATGAAGTTTAGCGGATTTCTTTTAGTGCTCATGTGGATGACTTCATACTTTTTATTGTTTAGGATCAACTACCAATTTTTGCACCATTCAGCTATTGTTGTGTTGTTGTTGATGTTGTTGTTGTTGTGGTCTTCAGCCCGGAGACTGGTTTGATGCAGCTCTCCACAATACCCTATCCTGAGCAAGCTTCTACATCTCCACATAAGAACGGCAACCTAATCTGTCTGAATCTGCTTACTGTATACATCTCTTTGTCTTCCTCTGCGATTTTTACCCCACACACGTCCCTCCAACGCTAAATTCACAATTCCTTGATGTCTAAGAATGTGTCCTACCAATCTATCCCTTCTTTTAGTCAAGGTATGCCAGAAATTTCTTTTCTCCCCAATTCTGTTCAGTACCTCCTCATTAGTTACGCGATCCACCCACCTAATCTTCAGCATTCTTCTGTAGCACCACATTTCAAAATCCTCAATCTTCTTCCTGTCCGCACAGTTTATCGTCCATGTCTCACTCCCATACAAGGCAACACTCCATACAAATGCCTTCATAAAGGACTTCCTTAGGCTTAAAACAATATTCGATGTTAACAAATTTCTCTTTTTCAAGAACGCTTTTCTACCCATTGCCATTCTGCATTTTATATCCTATCTTACTAATGTCTTTTGCTGCTGATTTTTATCTTCTGGTGACATTACTAACCGATAAATGACAACATCGTCCACGAACAGTCAAAGAGAGCTGTTTACACTGTTTCTTAAATCGTTTATAACGATAAGGAACACTAGTGAACCTATAACACTTTACTGGCGACATTTCGTAAGCACTCAATCTGATTAGAAGCAGCATATTATGAGGTACAGTGTCAAAAGCCTTCCGGAAGTCTAGAAATATGGAATCGATTAGAGACCTCTCGTCGATAGCAATCATTACATCATGTGAGTAAAGAGCTAGCTGTGTTTCACAAGAACGATTATTTCTGAATCAGTGTTGACTATGGGTCAATAGGTCGTTCTCCGCGAGTAGTTCATAATGTGTGAGGGGACGTTTATGCTCTAAAATCCTGCTGCAAACCGACGTCAGTGATATAGTAGTCCTGTAATTTTGCGTATCATTCCTACTTCCTTTCATTCCTACTTCCCTCTTTGGGCACGGGTCTTTCTCTGAGTATAGGGCTATTGCATCAGCATACTCTGAAAGGAAGTTAAGACTGGTATACAGTCCGCTTGTTCTCAAGTTAAAGTGAATAAAATAAGGTGCATGTGTTGTTTGCCTGGAGGCTTAGTGATGGAGGATGTGGACGTGGCACGCCTGGACTGTTTGCGTGCAGCCTGGTGTTGTTAGCTAGCGGCTGGTGCAGCGACCGCCGGCCGTGGGAACTGCGGGCGGCGTGGCAACGCAGCCGCGCCTTTAAACGCCATTGTGCTCTCCCTCTACCTGCGCCGCTTTTGTCTGCCGGCGCCTCCAGGAATAAAGCAACCGCCGACTGGACACACACCGTCTAGCCAACTAGCCTGATCCTGTGTGTCATCGAAGCGTTTCAAGCGGCTGGAATGGACTCATTTCGTGATCGTTCTCAAGAAGGGACGCGAAGGATGAGTTGTCACCTACCCCAAAAAACAAGGCTGTCCCCTCACCAGACAAGGTGATATTCACCTTTTCGACATCCGAGGTGCGATACTGTAATTCCTCGAGCAAGAAAAAACCATTAACAGTGACATGTAGTGTGAGACACTATGTAGCCTACGCCAAGTCAATCAAGAGCAAACAACCTGGGATGCTCACGGAAAGAGTGTTTCTGCTCCGTGATAACGCGCGGTCTCACAAAGTTTACTGGCCAAGTTCAAGTGGGAACAGCTTCAGCATCCGCCCTACAGCCCTGTGACTTCCATCTGTTTAGTCCACAAAAAGAACACCTCAGAGAGAAGTGCTTCATCTCGGGCTCTCGTCACAGCCACCCCAACTCTGGGAACAGGGAATCCTTCGGCTCGTTAACCAGGGGCATAGTTGTGCTCAGCCTCTGGTGATTACTTTTGATTGTTGTTTCGTACCTTCTCATTCGAACACCCATCGAAAGAACTCCATACAAGTCAGCTTTTAGTTAAACTGGTACTGTGAGAGTAATTCCACAGTTCCTGGCAGCAGTCTATTACTTTCATATCCACTGTGCTGACAACATTTAAAATACTCTTTCTACAGCGGCGTCGTGTGAGTAGAAAACAAATACTCGCTTAATTTTAACACTTGGCATTTGCGTTAAGGATTGTCGGTGTTCTCAACAACGTTAACCCACCTTTACTCCATGGAGTGTTTAAAGTTTTATTCTTCCGAGTCTTTTATTCCTGTAAACCAATGTTTTTCAACCTTTTAGAATATACGATCTCCTTCCAAATAAAAATAATCTGCCCCCCCCCCCGAACTAACGAAGCATAACAAACCATTTATTACCTCAAAAGAAAATAATTTAATCTTTGGTTGTGTGGCCATCTTTCGCAGCAGCTGTTAAAATTGACTATAAGAGGTAATCCGTCTTATGCTGACTACTATTGAGAGATTTATTTCACAACAGACGCGTTTCGCTTTTTATTTTAAAAGCATCATCTGTGGTCTGTAAAAGATACGACACGGGAAAAAATGAATAGACAAAAACAACATAGCCATACTGAAGTGAAGTATAAACAAATCGAAAGGCATTCCACTTAAAATTCGTGATATGCAAACTATGCAGTTCATATAAGTGAAGTGATGAGATGAAACGGAAGAAACGACACAAAAACAGACGAAAAGTGCCGTGAAAACACACGCCATGAACAAACCAACCCCACAAGACGGAGTAACACCAGTGAGATGTAAAGAAGATACTAGGCCGAATATATATTTAAAAACACACAGAAATAACGTGCACAATGGTTTTAAGAACACTTTTTAATCTATGTATACAAATCAAACTGTACATCACCTTTGTATCATTTACACACCACAGAAGATGCCTTTAAAATAAAAAGCGGAACGCGTCTGGTGTGAAATAAATCGCTTAATTGCAGTCAGCATAAAACGGACTATCTCTTATAATAAAATTTAATCTTCTTAGAATTTTGTGTATTTTACGGAATGGGACGCATTATCCTATTTTTACATTATTCCCTAAAGGAAAAAAAATATTTTGCTCAAACAGTGTTTCGCATTTCAGGCAAGACTCGAAAGAGAATTATGCTGATTAAGAAAGGTCCCACAGTACAGACGACTTGTAAAGAAGTAGATATTTCTTTCGAATTTTTCAGAATTCCTAGTTGTATCATGTTCTGTTCTTTTACTACGATTGCTACCTGAAAACAGTTTTCATACTTCGCGCTTATTCATCATCGATACACTGTATTATTAAACGACACACCTATTCAGTTCATAATGAAAGTTACATGAGGAACTCCGTAATCAATTTCACTTAGGCATACGCTTTGCATTATTCATCCTCTAGTTATTTTTTGGTGCCAGTGGTGAAGGCGACCCACAGGTTGAAAGACACTGATGTAAACAATTGTCACCTGGAATCCCCAAGCCATTCTTAGCAAGGCGTATTATATAGCGTTTTCAGTCATCGCCCAACCTCGTTTTGAGTAACCATCACCCAAACACTTCATATTTATTAAAGAAGAAGCCCATTTCTGTCAGATATCGATATCGATGCTACCCTCAATCTATGGTCCTACGTTGAAATTTGTCGTCTTACACCTAACACACTTGCGTAAGTTAAATGCTATTGAATCTAAGGGACGAACTGCAAAGGTCATCGGCCCCTAAAGTTACGAACTACCGTTCTTGACTAACTTACGCTGAAGACATCACACACGACAGAGGACTCGAATCTTGGGCGGAAGCATACGCGCAGTCTCTTACATGGATCTTAGAACCGCGCGGCTACATGAGTTACTGAGGCAAAGATCGACAAGTCTTGCAAAACGCTACGTTATCCGTATGTCTTTTCTTAACAAAATACAACTCTTTTGTGTAATCACGACACTTTTTTCTTTCTATCCTTAGGCATTATCGTACCTTTGTAAAGTTTCTTATACGGAAAATATTCGACATTTCAGATATCGAAGTACACGTCACTGTACACATCCGCCCTATATATCCGCTGTAAACAGTCCTACCATTACTAACTTGAATACGTTCGTATAAAGTTTAAAAAATATCGTCTTATCAGAGCGATAGTTAGAAGGGAACTTATTGCCCGAAACTTCCACGTGGCGCTACTTAAATAGTTCCCCCCATATTATGTCGAATGATGGTGCAAGATGTAGATTGTGGAAGGTACTAGCATTATCGATACAGGATACTGCGACGTAACCGCTTGACGTGGTTATGCCACGAAAGTTCTCCGCTATGTTTTGAATGGCGCATTTAAAGCGTTACCTTGTTATTTGATAATTCAGCATATGAAATCGTAATAATGCGGTGCAACCTCTGGATTATGTCGAAAACGAGAGGCGTTATTATTTTGAGATTATGCAGAGCAACAACAAAAGTAAGTTTGATTCATTGATTTAATACAACACTTTGAATAAACTGCCACGATAACACTTGTACAATAATCACCTCCTTTATATACAATTTTGAAAGCGCCCTGCAGTTTTAAAATAATTAAAATCACGAAATTATTTAAATTTATTATCGATTTTATCACCCTTAATACAATTTGATGTCGAATAAAACAAGCTTAAATATGTCTTCATCTTTTGATACTTTAAAACTTCGTAAATATAAGTATACAAAATGTTCAAATGTTTGTCAAGCTTAAGGGACATAATTGCGTGGTCCTCAGTCCCTAAACTTACAAACTCCTTATGAACGGATGCCGGACACTTGCCACGCCGGACTTTTGCCACGCCGGACTTTTGTGCCACGCCTGACTCTTCGTCAGGTAGTCGGATTAGCGGCCCCTCAGGCAAGTTCTACCAACCACAAATATGGATCCATCCACCCTCCGTCTGTACGGTTGCTTTCTTCCACACTTACTGATTGGGATAGAAACAGTCCACCGGCATGGAAGGAACATGAAAGGAACGGTATAAAGGTAATTCGAATGTTCGCTTATTATTCAAGTTTGATCACTGCATTTGTACATATATTAATTGCTACAACTGTGTGAAAAAAGAACGATACACTCTATAAATTTACTCTTTTGTGGCGAAATATTAGTTAATAAAGTGAATTGGAACAATGTTCAAATCCATGACAGAAAATACGTTTACAAAATACAGATAAAAAAGCGTCTGTGTTTGACAGATCATCTAAAAACGACATACAGATTTGAAATAAAGAAAGAAATGAAGGAATATAGACTTCTATGCTTGTAAAGTACACTGTTGTTCTACATTGTTTAGCTGAGTCGCAGAGGAAATACCCTAGTTTTTTAATGGAATGCCATAATTCGTATGATCTGGATTATAAAAGAAACAAAAAACATAATATAATAAGGGTACTGGCTCACAAGCGAAACTGAATTCGATAGTTCCTGTCAGTTAGTGTGAGTAGATGTTATACTCGACTACCGCTATAAATTAATAACTGCCGCGGCGGAGCGGCCAAGCGCATCGAGGCGCTATATTGCGATGCGCGAGGCTGTTCCCCGTCGGGGGTTCGAATCCTCCATCGGGCATGGATGTTCGTGTCGTCTTTAGTATAAGGTAGCTCATAAGTAGTTTGTAAGTTTAAGGACTGATGACACCGCAGTTAAGTCCCTTAAGCTTATCAAACATTTGAACATTTTAATTTGCTGACCCAGACACTCTCATAATGCAGCTGCTGAACAGTTCATAGAAAACTTGAGTCTCAACACAAATAGGTACACTACTGATACAATTACAGTTGGCCTTGACTTAAATCTACTATCCGTATGTAAACAAAAATACACCTTCTGAACAGATATATCTTCCGAAATTGTGCTAAATGCTTTTTTTTTTTTTAATTATTTTGAACAGTTAGTTCACGAGCCCATTAAAACTGTAAATGGTTTCGGAAACACACTTAAGCTCTTAGTCACAAATACTCTTGAGCATCACGACGAATACAGGGATAAGTGAACCCAAAGTTGCAGCGAGCTCAAATCTGTAACAAAGAATTTCACCAAAACTAAACGCTAAATACGTCTACTAAAAAAAGATAAAAATTCGGTTGACCTCTTCCTAGGAGACAGTCTCCATTTTTTTCTAAATTAACGATGTAAGTGAAGACCATATGTGGCTTACATTCAAAGAAATAATATCAACAGCATTGGAGGGATTCCTACCAAAATAATTAATAAGAGACTGAAATGGTCCCCCATGGTACATAAAACAGAACAGAAAGCTTTTGCAGAAAATTTAGACGAATTCAAAATCCCCAAGATTGCAGATGTTTTACTGAAGCTCGAAATTTGGCGCGGTCTTCAATGCGACATTCGTTTAATATTTTTCGCAACGAAAATCTTCGTAGAAATGTGGCGGAAAATCCAAAGAGATTCTGGTCCTATGTTATCTACAGCAGCGCAAAGACTAGGTGAATGCCTTTATTGCGCGATAGCGACGGTAATGTTACTAAACACAGTGCCACTAAAGCGGAGTTATTAAATGCAGTTTTCAAAAATTCTTTCATCAAATAAGACGAAGTAAATACTCCACAATTCGAAATGAGAACTGCTGCAAACTTAACATAAAAGTAAATATCCTTGGTGATCCAAAGCAAATCACCCTATCAAATAAGTGATGTTGCAGACGAAATGATCAAATATGTATTCAAAAGTTTCTAATGAATAAGAAAAATACATCTAATACATTTGTTTATGATATTCTTTTGTAACAATTATTTTTAAACAGTAAGCTCCTTGCCTTGTTTCCATAGCTTTTACTGGCTCGATTAAAGATAATCAACAACATGGTGAGAAACTTTAATTTTTAAGGACTACAGCTAAATGTACTTCATGAGATCTACGTCTGCTATTGTGTTATTTCTATCCTTGTCTAATTTTGAAGATATGGGAATTATTTCAACACTACAGCTGCCGAACTTGTCAATCTTAAGAGCAGATCTGTTTTAGGGTGTGTATTTTAGGTGCAATTCTAATGTTCAGATGCTTTTAAAACCTGAAGTGTACTTTATCAGTTTAATAAAAATGATATTTTTAGGAGCTAACTGCAGCTCTGAAGTTACAGGAATAATTTTAGAACTCACAATCATTGACGGTATGGCCATAATATTAGAAGGTAGAAAAAAATTCTCTTAATGTGTCAACTGTAGGTGTTTTTACCTATATAGGAAATTGCAAATTGAAAAGCGGTAGATTTAACTATAAGTTCTGTTTGCAGGAGGATCATTTGAGTGATGTTTAATGTATTTGCTTCGTTGAGTCAAATTTCACCGCGTATTGGTTAAACGCTACTGAACCGAACTGTGACCATCTAGCTTCATCATTAAGTTATTTAACGACACTGACGTCTGATACATTCTTTTTACTTTTACATATTATAAAGGTCGCTTCGTTAGGTGGCCCTCACAGGTGTTCTCGACGTTCAATACGTCTCCGTTCTTCGAAAGCAGCTTTCCCTTGCAATGATCCTGTTCTCGGCGTAAGCACATCCACTCATTATCGCGTAACCATTGTAGTGGGGAAAAAGGCCTGCCCTTCGCCGTTGTAAACTTCCATACTGACGGTCGTACTGCAAAATGCGGAAGTGACCATTGTGCATATGTCGGGACACCGTCCAACCGAGTTCTCGGGCCGGTTGGCTGGGGTGGGGGGGGCAGGGGGAAGGAGGAGATAGGGGGCACCCGACCCTTCAGAGCAGGTAAAAATGTGGCAAGTGTCCGGCGTGGCAAGTGTCCGGCGTGGCAAGTGTCCGGACACCCTTATGAACTAGCTGATACTAAAGACGGCACAAACATCCATGCCCGAGGGGGGATTCGAACCCCTGACCGCAGCGGCCGTGCAGACCGTGACTGGCACGCCGCAGACCGCTCCGCCACTGCGACCGGCGTCATGTAAATGACCGAAACCGGATACCAGGGACATAAAAAATTTCGATCTAGACTGCCTTGCTACAAGAATGAATTATTTCATTATTCTGTCAAAATTTAATGTAAAAACTAAAAGCTCATTCGCCGTTTCGTAAGAACAATGACCCAACTGCAAAATTCAATAAATCAAAGATTGCATTGGTCATCTCAGAAATAGGTAGCACATACTGCAGAACGTCATCAGAACTGCAGTTTTAGATAGTACCTCCAGCGTTACGATGTTTAACTACAGTTCTGACGATGTCCCACTGTAGGCGTTAACCTATTTCTGAGATGACCGATGCAATAACATCGAATCACTGAATTTTACAGTTACGTCATTGTTCTTCCGGTATGTTATATCTGCTTTACATTTCATTATTTTAAATTGATAATTGAGTTGAAATTCACGATCTCTATTTCGTCAGCCAAGTGCTTTTATATTTCGAATTCTGTGTTCCTACCAATTGATAGGCTATAACATACTGTTTATTTGCTTTTGATAACACTTAGGTAACCCACTGTGTACTCAGATATGTCACGTGGAGCTATGTTTTTGTTTTCACTGGTCTAAAAAAAACACATTACAATTTCAAATTAGTATGTTTAGCTCACAAAGGAGTGGTAACTGTGTATCAATGTGCTGTTGGTCTTGTCTGTTACGTACCAAAACGCAACGTACAACGTCATCCGTGAGAAGCCGTAAATGTGTCCGTTTTGTAGACTTCTGGTAGTCATTCTGTTAATTCAAAAACAAGTCGCGACAGAATAGCCGTGCACACAAAGGCGCCTTGCTGCGTTGCGCGCGGCCGTTCGTCGTCGGAGATTCGAGTCCTCCCTCGGACATGGGTGTTTTTGTTGTGTGTTGTTATTAGGATAAGTTAGTTTAAGCAGTTTGTAAGTTTAGGGACCGATGAGCACTGCAGTTACGTCCCATACCTTTACAAACATTTGAACAACATATCACGCTGTGGTGGCGCCCTCGGCTTTAATGATGAAACATCCTACATTCGACGGATATGGGCTCTGTTTACCCTAGTACTGATAGAAGGGTCATCGATGTTTTACCGAAAGTCGTGGCAAACAGCAGGCCTTTCTAGAGGAGTGCTATTACCAGGACAAGGAAATACGTTTCGTGTTGTTCATTGGTTGAACGTTAAATATTTTCGGGAATTGTTGGCAGAAAGCAATTTGCGGCAGACAAACAAGTACGGTCGGGGGAGGGGTGATGCTGCTCAAAATTTCTAAAGAAAAATGTACAGCTAGGACGACATGAGTGTTCTACTGTGCATCACTGTGTATTTCGAATTAAATAAGGGTACATATGCTTTGCAGTCCTCATGAATTACCGCAGTGATATTACCTACACAAGGAAGTACCTAATTAAAGATTCCGACTTAGCGGGTTCTCTAAATGAAGGCATCAAATTACACTTGCATCACTTCATATGTGCTATTTTGGAGTTACTTTTTGTCCTGTCAACTTAAAGCAGTCAACCTCCTTTGTGCCTGTGATTATTATAGGCTTCAGTTGCCTTGGGCCTTTGATTAATTGTAATAGTGGTGTATGTTTCCTATCCAGTGGACGAATCTTCGAGTCTTTGTGAGTAGAGTGAGGAATTTAAAAGACGTAAGCTATCAGTATTATTATTTTGGTGTTGTTTTCTTTGTTGTTGGTGGTGGTGGTGCTGCTGCTGTCTGTACAGAATTTCCGTGATATTTTTAGAAAACAATGATTAAAGAGCCTTGTAATGTGTGCGTGTGATACAACAGACTATTTTTCATTAAAACCTTCAATACTGTTATTAATATTCCACAATATTTTTGTTTGTTTGTTCATTATGAACCGGCTTTCGGCATTTTAGCCCATCATGAGATAACTTAATGCTAAACAGATAGTCCACACAATAAGTGACAATGCATGGTTATGCAAAGATGGTCTTACAAAGATATGCGAATTTTGTGACTATTGATACCAGAATACGCAAATGGAATCTAAATAAAATCTTATATTACACTGAATTTAAAAATTAGAATTTTTGTAACATATGAAGTAAATATTGTCCAGGTGACTTATGATACATTCATAATATAAATCCCAGATAAGCATTTGAATAAATTACATTACTTTGATTTACTAATTAAAGAACTAAGAATTTATTATACTGATGGGCAGTGTGTTGCCCAAAGAGGGAGGGGGGCGCATGAGGAACAATAACTGGGTGTATATAGATGTCTGTGGAGTGTGGGTATGGTACAGTTTTAACAACATTATGTACCTATGGCAAGACAAATATTACGCAGCTGCCCTTACTTTAATATGGGTAAATAATGAAATTGGGTTCGGTCATGAACTACTAAGTCAGGATTCATGATAGAGGTATGTTAATAAACAGTGTTTCCAATAATGTTAATTTTCTGACCTTATTTCCCCTATAGAGTACATAACATTTAATGTCACACGAATGCCATTCATTCATAGCTTGATCATCAAAGGTAGAGTCTTTGTTTTTCATTCTCCAGCTCCTTTCATGTTCATTTAGTCAAGTGTTTATAGCCGTACCAGACTAACCTACATATAATTCGCCACACAGATTGCAAGTAATTTTGTAAACACCACTCTCTTCCAAAGGTGGAATTTTGTATTTACTGTTGAACAGAATGTGGGACACAGTATTTCTAGTATAAAATGCTGGAGTATACTTTGACTTCAATTTGCCGACAAGTACATAAGAAGTGTTACATATAGCTTGGTGTCAATTTCTTATCCGGGTGGGTTAGTGCTTTTTCAAGAGGATACAGGAGTGCTGTTATTCTATGTCTCTTTTCTGTTGAGTATGTTGTCAATTATGGTAGGACTATAACCATTGCTGTATGCTATTTCTTTAAATGTTTTTAGTTCATTTTCGAAATCTGATTTTGTTTTCGGTATAGATAGTAGCGGTGCGCCATGGTGTGGAAGACTGCAAGTTTGTATTCTATGGGATGATGGAACCTGGCTGGTATGATTAAACCTGTATTAGTTACTTTCCTGTATACCTTAAATAAATTTTCTTGCTTACTAATATTAATGGTAAGAATAAAAAAGTTCTTGTGTCCCCTCCCACCTACATTGTAAACTTGATTTTGCAGTGTTATGAATTTAGATTATGGAAAAAGTTATTTAGGTGCCTGTCCACAAACACAACACATCATCTACATACCTTTTTAAATGTTGTAGAGAAAATAGGATCTAAATGTTCATTATAAGTAGCAAGGCAGTTAACGGAAGAGACCATCAATACCTACACAATTTGATACAATTGAAATTCCACCCACCTCTCCTTCAGAAATTAGGTAAATGATAAACTCTCTCAAGAGTAAAACGTCACCTGCTGGACACTCCAGCAGGGTATTAAGAGGTTGTAGCCAAGAGGAAAATAGGATTCTTAACCATATATGTAATAGGTGTTTAAAGCAGGATATTTTTCCGGATAGATTGAAATATGGTATCGTTAAACCTTTTCATAAAAAAGGGAATACGTCTGTTGTCAACAACTACCGCCCCATCTCATTTCTGACAGCTTTATCCAAAATGTTTGAAAAAATTTGGTGGTCTCGCGTAGCTTCACATATTAGTGATAATAAAGTTTAAACAAAAAGTAACTTTGGTTTTCAAAAAAGCTTTCCAACAGAAAATGTTATATATACCTTCACTAATGAAATATTAAATGCTTCGAATAAGCGGTCATCACCTGTTGGGATTTTTTGTGATCTCTCAAAGGCTTTTCATTGTGTAAATCATGGGATTCTTTTAGATAAGCTTAAGTATTGTGAAGTATACAAAACGGAATTCAAGAAACTAACAAGAATAGTCGGCGTAGCCTTAGTGATACAATAAATAATAATTATAGCAGCGAGTTTATTTACGTATTAAACCCTCCACTGGTACGGTCAGGTCGGATTCGACCGAAGTAATGGTTCCCACTCCAAATTCGAGCACCGGAAAGGTATGTTTAAGAAATAAACATTATTTTAAAAACTGGTTTTGAATTACATTTCCTATTTTAGTTGATTAATGTGTTTTTAATAAGGAAATAAAAAAATGTAAATAAACCTAAGACGGCAAAAGAAAAAGTGTGATACCAATCCATCGTAGTAGAGGACAGTTAAAAGACGTTGCTGGAATCGCAGATTACATAAATGAACACAAATTCTAAACCTATTAGTCAATTACTGATAATCTCTCAAAACAACCTATATCAGAATAGAACGTAGTCACCACATTCACTACCAAAACGTTTTGGGGAGAATATCCCAGCGGAGATGCAGGCCAACACTACACAACAACATGGCTTCTGAATGGTATCTACAAACGGTATATCAATCTGAGCAAATAATTTTCCCGTTTAAAATTACCGCTACAGGCACGGTTGTAGTGGTGTGCGTATCGGCGCGCCGAAATTGCGCGTACGGCGGCGGCGGCGTGCCGACGCTGCGGCGGGAGGCCGTGAGAACAGCTGAGCGCCGCGCCGGGCGAAAGTGGGAGGCGCGCATGCGCACCAGCGGCGTGGCAACGGCGCACCCAAACAAAGCGGCGGCGCCCATGAATGGCAGCAGGCGCGCCAGGAATGTGGGCGGAGCGCGCAGCCGCCATGCCGGTCCCCCCCCCCCCCCGACTCCCTACCCGGCTGCGCTCTGTTTACAAACACTCCCGCCACCCGGCGGAGGCGGGCCCAGCCACGCTGACCCTGCGCTCCCCAATACTCGCGCCGCTACGAATCTGTTTCTCGTGTGCGGCACAGCCAATTATGCTGCAACTGTCAACACTGAATCGCGAGACTAGTGCCTGTATGAAAAAGCATTTAAATAGTAGCAACGATTCAGCGACGGATATTCTTTTAATGGGTACTATATTCAATTAAATTGCCTATGATGTCGTTCAAAAAAATCGCACTGACGTGTTTTACGGCCCACTTTAGATTTGTAGTCTTATAAGTTTGTGCAAACATTTTGGTCCAAAATAATAATCTAAATAATAAAAAATTAATTAATAAGAGTGTCTGAAACACTTTTAGGAAAAAAAATTTGTAGTGGCGGGTTTCGAACCACCGACCTTTAGCGTCGAGTCCAACACTTTACCCACTATGCTACGGCTATCAATCAAAATATGAGTCTCATACTATTGATGACCGTTGTTAACTGATGCTAATAAGGCGTTTGTAGACATTAGATTATCGTACGAAGAACTATGTGTTTTTGTTAATTCTTCAGTGCGCCATTGCTATGAAATGACGACGTGTAAGTTACAATAAGAAAATCATCAAATACGCAACGCAAGATGCCAGAGAGAGTTCTGGGCGAGGAATGTCGCGTGACTTCTCCGAACGGCTGGTTTTCGTTAATTCAATGGAGGGTGTCAAATCTCCGTTCTTTTTGCAAATATGTCTCAAACGATACGAGATATGAAAAAAACGTAAGGCAGCTGCGCTGTAGAGAATTTTCTCCTCTACCAATTAGGTTATTCAGTTTTTGTGTCAGATGAACGGTTCGTTTGCAGTTACAATTATATTACAAACGACGTTTTTTGGTATTACTAACGTATTTTTTGACCGAAAAATTTCAAAAAGGGAGGTTCTGGTCTCTGGAGGCCTACAATCATGTCTGTAAAATTTGGTGCTGATGGTTGAACGGTTCGTCTTAATAACTGGGAACACGTTACGAACAGACAGACATACATCCTAAAATCGCTGTTATTTTTGCAAATATCTTTGAAACGCTACGAGATATGAAAAAAACACACACAAGAGAGCAAAGTTGTAGAGAATACTCTCCTCTACAAATTCGGTTATTCAATTTTCTTGTCAGATGAATAGTTAAGCCGTTATTTTCATTTAAATTTCGAGCTGTCAAAAGACAATCAAAAATGTTCAAATGTTTGTAAAGCTTATGGGACTTAACTACGGGTCATCAGTCCCTAAACTTACAAACTACTTATGAACTACTTACGAACTAGGACGGCACAAATATCCATGCCCAAGAGGGGATTCGAACCCCCGACCGTAGTGGCTGTGCAGACCGTGACTGAAGCGCCTCAGTCTCCTCGGCCACCGCGGCCGGCAAAAGACGATCGCAAAGGCCCACTTTTAGTGTTACTACCGTAACCTAAAGTGCGCCAAAAGTTATCACGACTCTGTCATTACTGATGTAATGGCCGTACTGACCACGATAACAAACCAGGCACCGTATTATTAAGTCATTTCTCTTCCTTGTGTGTGTCTTTTTCCAGCGCACAAGAAGAAATCCATGTGACACCAAACCAATAACAAATTTCCGAGAAAATGGCTCTCCTTTTTAATGTGGAGAAGACAATACCTGTTATACTACGATTAAAATTGGTTTGTGATTGACGTTTTCAGCGAGTAGAGACATGGACACTGAGTCCAAATATAAAAAAAATGCGGTTAAAGAAAATAGGCAGAGCCCGAAACTAGTCAGCATTTCCATAAAAAGTCGCTTTGGTGCAATATATTTAAAATGTTTTTCCTACAATATTTAAGAGCTGCAAAACGCGACTTATTAAAACTTTAGAATCTTAGTTGTTTTTCGATCACCATGTGCTCGCTTTGTTGGCAGTTGTTTGTGTGTATGGAGTGTGTTTCCTAAGGCATCTGTCTGCACGCTGCCTATATTGCCCCTCGACACTGCACTCTTTCGATCACAAAGTTTTCTAATTCCAGTATAATTTACACATATTTTGCAAATATGTGGATGATTGTGTGTTTGGGGGTTTGTGTTCAACATCCAAATTACTCGACCGATTTCAACCAGACTCGGTACACATCTCCTTACTATCAGTCAACAATCGCTATGGGGGCATTAATCGCATACGACGTATAGTTCAGGCCACATGTTGTCATAAACAATGAAATTCGAGAAAAACTGCGACAATGTTACACAACTCGTAAACTAATGGCCAGATTTCAACCAAAATTGTTAGAAGTATACTTTACCGTCAGCAAATAGTCTCTATCAGGGTAAAAACCACCAAAAACATATAGTTCAACGATGAGAGTGACGTACATAAAATAAAAATGAAATGCACCTAAAGCAGAGTAGAAAGCGATTTATAGAGGGGGGATAATGAGTAACTAACTTGGGAAGGAGTAAATATACACGCGGGCAAGTCGGCAACAAACGCTAGTAAGAAAGATAAACCAAGTACGCAACCTTGTGTACAGAAGAATTTCAGCAGATCGCGCTGCTTCTTGTAATTGAAAATTTCTTCAATCCGTATAACTGAACGATGTACAAACAGACTCCCTCTATCAACTGCTAACACGCTTGTTTCAGTAATTTCAAAGTTTAACGAGACAAAACGATAAAGACTAACCTGAAACTTTACTTAAGTCATCCTAATATAATGCCTGTTCACGTATACGTAGGTAACTACAGGTTTAGGACGAAAATATGTGAAAAACTTTTCATATTTGATAACAAAACATTAAGAATTGACCTTGTTATAAATGAAAAAGAAAAATATAGTACTAGGGGAGTTATACATATACCAAAAGGCCAAATAAGAGAAAGTTCAATAAAACTGGTTACACATGTCGCATGATAGATCACCCAATAAAAGTATTCTCTAGGAAAGAGGGTGGGACGACAAGAAGACGAAGTATCTAATCAGGATACCACACAGAATGATGTAGCAGGACCAAATATCAACACGGAATGGACACCCAGAGCGTCAGACAAATGTAAATAAAAGAGGCTTGTGAAGGAAGAATGTGGTAGATGAGGATCTTGCAAAATCAAATAACAGAAGAACCTGCACAGCACATCCAACGATTGGGCAAACAGTCATCCATGGTACATGGCAAATAATGCAATCTAAGAACCCTTTTCCACTAACATTAGAAGCTTGATTTGCGTAGGCGGTGCTTTCGTAGAAACTAAGCAGATACCTGCTGCAGATCAGTTCTTTCTGGACGTTGAGCAAACTATTGTGTATTATTTTCCTCACAAAGCAACACTCGCTACAGACATTGCAGAAATTAATTCTGACAGGTAACAGTATTAAATGGTATGGTTCCTGAGCATCTGTGCGAAGAACTTTGGATATGGTAAAAGAATTAATCTTTCAATTTAAGAAAATCATTATCAACAATTGCGAAATTCCTTGAAGCCTTTGCATTTTGCCAAAAGGGAGCTGGGTGGAAATATGATGAATGGAGAGGATATGAAAAGGACTATCACCATCATCTAACATTTATAATTTCCAGTAGTGTGTAACTGATGTGCTACGTCTGAAGGATTCGTTAAATATTGCGATATCTATACATAATTTTTGAATCGACGATTACGTAAGATGTTTGAACAAAGTGCTGTCTTCTAATATTTTATCCATATTTATTAAGCAGTTGAAAATATTTTCTGACTCCTTTGGGTAGGGCTCGTTTTTGCGCCCAATTTTAGTAACATTGATTAACATGAATCTTCCTTTTCGAATAGAAATTGTATTGAAATTTGTTTTGCGTAGTATCATTTAGTCGTCCTATTATTGTCGTTAATGAAGGTAATTTTCCCTAAATCTAGTACCCGTAAGCCCAAAACAAGAGTCTTGCTCTATTTACACATTTTCTTATATCATTTCGTCAAAGGGAGAAACAAGATCTTTGCCCAGTCGTTGACTGTAGGTAAAGTTTGTCACCCTGAAGGGTGCCGAGCGAGAATGGCCGTTTTGTCTGGAGCGGCACGGTACGCATCATGCGGTTTCTCGCATCCGAGGTTCGAGTCCTCCCTTTGTGTGTGTTTGTTTGTTTGTTTGCTTTGTCCTTAGATTAGTTTAAGTAATCAAGGGACTAATTGCCACAGCAGTTTGGTCTCACAGATATATAATGCGAGGGGAATAATAGTGACAAACGAGTGTCATGACTGTGACATAATTTTAATTTTTGGTAAGTACGACAAATATTGTCATAATTTAGTTCATGTTTTTTGTTACGTCTACTGATAGTTGATTTTCTTTAATAGTGGATACATCTAATATTGTGGTCGCGAAACAGTAATTTTCTAGATTATTCAATAATGCCAGAAAGCGAGGGAAATAATTTCAAAGCCGCTTTCTGGTTCAGAAAAGAAAACTTCAAAAAGAAAAAGAGCTTAAAACAAACACACACATTCATACACACTCATTTGACAGATACCAATGTATTTCAACCACATTTTACGCACCTTCCCATTGTTTAGAACAGGCAAAAACAATTTTCTGGAGTTTTGTAGGTGTAATTGTACGGTGCGGTAGTACGCAATACTTTCGGACAATTTTTCAAAACGTGAGTGCCCAATCAATATATACTGCTAACTCAATGTCGCGGCAACAGCGCAGCAAGCTAGACAGTGGCGTCACATGACTCAAAAATGTTCAAATGTTTGTAAATCTGAAGCTTACAAACCACTTTAACTTGAACCTAAAGACAATACAGACACCCATGCCCGAGGGAGAACTCGAACCCCCGACGGCGAGCATCCGCGCGCTACGCAGCATGGCGCTTTAGACCGCGCGGCTCACAGGACGCAAATGCGCATTGGAGTTACAAAATTCACGAGGAGAAGGCGCGTGTTATAAGCATGAGATCACGTAATTAGAGGATTTCTAAAAAAAAGAAGAAAAAAGTCAAAGCGCTGCCAGTGATGCTATTTATATAATAAAGAGCACCGGGGTGGTTTACCCAGATAGAGAGGAATTATTTTTTGTTTAAATTGTTTTTCAAAAGCTATTAATTACCTTCATATGACTGCACAAGATCGTTATGCGTGGTTTTTTGACAATCGCGCCATTAGTTTTGCCCTTCTTTCTGGAAGAACGTCAAATGAATGTTTCGTAATTTTAATGGTGAATCAGTATTATTAAAATATCATTTAAAATGAAATATATACATATAGATGTCGCAAAAATTAAAGAACGTTCAAGAAGTACAAACCCAACTACGAGGAAATCTTCAATATCGCCTGTATGAATCTCAACTTGGAAGCTGTATCAAACCAGTTTGTAATCAACAATATAAGCTAAAATTGATCTGCAATGGGAGCAGGCTACTCAAAGAAATAATATACGACACAGTGCACAAATTCTTAAATACAAAATGCCGTTCTTGTCCTTCTGGAATGGCACTCTCTGGGTTAAGGCCAGCGCTGACATAGGAGTGGGGTAGAGCTCATTGAAACTGTACGCCACTGTGCCGCCTCCAGCTTGTCTTTTAGAGACTTTCCTTGCGCGGCCTGCCCTGGCAGCCGCGCCGGCCGGCGGCCTAGTACTGAGTGTCGGCTGCGCTTCCACCCGGCGCTGGCGGCAAACCCCGACGAAAAGAAGAAAAAGCGGGCAGGCAGGCGGGCAGGCAGGTGTGTGCGCGGCCGCCATGCTGGAAGGGGCGGGCCTGGTCGCCGGCGTCGCGCCCCCGCACTGCCGCACGTCCTCTTCTCCGCATACTCCTCCAGGGTCGATGTCTTCCGTGCACTACTGTACATCTTGCGCGCCCGTTATCGCGTGAGAGGCCAAAAAGTATTGAAGGAGGAGAAACCTCCGCAACGAAGCTAATTACCAATACTGACTAAAGGTATATGTAGACGGTAAGTCATCGAGTAAAACAGAAGTGATATCTGGCCTTCCCCCTACTCTTCCTTGTGTTTACTAACGATTTAGGAGACAATCTGAATAGCTCCCTTAGACTGTTCGCGGATGATGCTGTCGTTTATCGGTTAGTGAAGTCAACAGAGGATCCAAAGCAACTGCAAAGCGATTTAGACAAAATTTCTACATGGTCGAAAAATGGCAATTGACACTAAATACTGAAAAGTGTAAAGTAATACACGTGACCACTAAAAGAAATCCGCTGAACTTCAATTACGCGATAAATCAGTCAAACATTAAGGTCGTAAATTCTACCAAATACCTAGGAGTTACAATTACCAACAACTTTGACTGGAGAGAACACACAGAAAATATTGTGGGGAAGGCGAACCAAAGGTTACGTTTCACTGACAGAACGCATCGAAGCTGCACCAGCTCCACCAAAGAGATTGCCTACATTACACTTGTGCGTCCTCTCCTGGAGTAGTGTTGCCCAGTGTGGGACCCTCACCAGGTGGGGCTGACGGAAGATATTGAGAAGGTTCAGAGAAGGGCAGCTCGTTTTGTTTTATCGCGCCACGGGGGGGGGGGGGGGGGGGGGGGGAAGCGTCACGGTAATGTTGCACGAATTGAGGTGAAAATCATTAAAAGAAAGACGTTATTCATTGCGGCGTGATCTGTTTGCGAAGTTTCAATCAGCGACTTTTACTTCTGAATGTGAAAATATTTTGCTAGCACCCACCTACTTAGGGAGACATGACCATCCCAATAAAATAAGAGAAATCAGATCGAAAACGGAACGATTTAGGTGTTCTTTCTTCCCGCGCGCTATTAGAGAATGGAACGGTAGAGAAAAGTTATGAAAGTGGTTAATGAACCCTCTGCCAGACAATGTGATATGCAGAGTATCTATGTAGATGTAGACGGTGATGAAAACATTTACATCGTCTCCGCAAGGCACCGTATGGTGCGTGGCAAATGGTATCTCGTAACGATACGAATCATTTCCTTTCTCGTTCCACTCCATATACAACGAGATAGAAACGAATGTCGTCATGCCTCCGTACAAGTCACTTCTCTTACCTTATTTACTATCTGATCAAAAGGATCCGGGCAACCCTCCAAAACATACGGTTTCATATTAGTTGCATTGTGCGGCCATCTACTGCCGAGTACTCCATATCAGTGACCTCAGTAGTCAGAAGACACCGTGAGAGAACAGACTGGGCGCTATGCAGAACTCTCGGACTTCGAATGCTCCTAAACATCCCTAGGTTTACTATTTCTATTGTGATAGTGAAGTGTAAACGTGAAGAATACATACAACACGAAAGCGTACAGACCGACCTCGTCTGTTGACTGTCAGAGTTCGCCGACAGTTGAGGACGGCCATACAATGTAGTAGGCAGGCATCCATCCAGACCATCACACAGAAATTCCAGACTACATCACGATCCACTCCAACTTCTATGACAGTTAGGCGGGAGGTGAGAAAACTTGCATTTCAGGGTCAAGCGGCAGCCCATAAGCCACACATGACGCAGGTCAATGACAAACGACGCCTCGCTTGGTGTAAGGTGCGCAAACATTTGACGATCTAACAGTGGGAAAACGTTGTGTGCAGTGACGAATAACGGTACACAATATGGCGATCCAATGGCAGGGTGTGGGTATGGCGAATGCCCGGTGAACGTCATCTGCCAGCGTGTGTAGTGCCAACAGTAAAATTCGGAAGCGGTGCTGTTGTGGAGCGGTCGTGTTTTTTCATTTAGAGGGCTTCCAACCTTGTTGTTTTGCGTGGCACTATTGCAGCATAGACCTACATTGATTTTTTAAGCACCTTCTTGCTTCCCACTGGTGGAGAGCAATTCGGAAATGGCGATTGCATCTTTCAACACGATGGAGCACCTGTTCATAATGCACAGTCTGTGGCGAAGTGGTTACACGACAATAACATCCCTGTAATGGACTGGCCTCCACTGAGTCTTGACTTAAATCCTACAGAACACCTTTCGGATGATTTGGAACGCCGACTTCCTCCTAGGCCTCGCCGATCTACATCGATACACCGCCTCAGTGCAACCCTCCGTGAAGAATGGGCTGTTATTCCCCAAGAAACCTTCCAACACTCGATTAAACGTATGACTGCGAGAGTGGAAGCCGCCATCGAGGCTAAGAGTGGGCCAACTCCATTTGAATTCCGACTTTACCGATGGAGAGCGCCACAAACTTTTAAGTCAATTTCAGCCAGTTGTCCGCTTACTTTTGATCACATAGTGTATATTGTATCCATACGCGAAATGCAGACTGGTGGCAGTAGAATCCTTCTGCAGACAGCTTCATATACGTGACATCTAAATTATGTCATCAGAGTTTCACGAGAAGAATGTCACCCCCCCCCCCCCCAGACAGTTTCATATGAGTTTACGAAGCGATTACACAATACTCACGTAGTGACTGGACTTACTTAGCACCACGTCTCCAAACGACTTTCTGCACCTTGCTTTAATGTGGCCTGATATGGATCAAAGTACAAAGTTTATGTAACTAAGAGATGAAACTCCTACGGTCATCGGTCCTTAGACTTAACACACTAATTTACACTAAGGACAATATACACATTTGAGCCCGAGGGAGGACTCGAACCTCCGGATGGGGATTCCAAGCACTCAATAATGAGGCGCATCTATCTTCTGTATGTCGCCTTCTTTGCCGACCTCACGACCTCGTTCAATTTCATATTGCTTTGCAGTGTTTCGCCCCGATATTTAAATGATTTGACTACGTCAAGCAGCACTCTACTGATGCTTTATTCGAATACTAACAGCGTTGTTTTTCCTACTCATCTGGGTAACGTACATTTTTCTACATTGAGAACGAGTTGCTATTCGTCAAACAACGACGACACTATCCCGGACACATCAGCAAACAGTCACACGGAGACAAGTGAAAATATTATATAAATCAACATAATTTCGTGACTCGATTCTCTTTCATTTTAACTGGTACCTTTAGCTGAAAAATCAAAATAAATCTGAATATAATCATTTATTATTCTAAGATAGTAAGAAGATCCATTAGCTTTATTTTATACGTTTCATAATAATATTTAAATCGACGTTAGAAAGTTGCAGACTAAAGACTGTTCCTACGGCAGATTGGGATTGTGGAACTATCAAACAGCAAAAACTGTAAATTTATAATTAATTTTTCTGAAGCATTTTTTTTTTTTTTGTTTTTTTTTTTGTTTTTTTTTTTTTTTTTTGTATTTTGTTTTTTTTTTTTTCGTTGAACACAAATTCTTTTCAGTTGAATACAAAATAATCGAAGTATACAGAAACGAAAGTATAAACCGGTCTTAATCGAGACTTGCTAATCAATTCTGAACTGCTACACATCATACACAAACATATGAATTATATCATATACCACTTAACAACGTCAGATAGTCGATATTATTTTAGCACATATGAAACTTTTCCCCGGTATCAGTTAAGCTGCAACTTATTGGGGTCTCTTGGATTTTTAATTTTAGTGTTGATAGCTCAGTTAGTTGTCAAAATCGCCTTAATTAGTTTAAAGCGTCGGTTTAAAAACCTTACCCTTTTTCCTTCTTATCTGAAAACCATCCTTATTTTTGTCAACATATTTTAATAGTGTTTTTGCAGTCAACTTTTAAAATATAGTAATTGCTTGTTGTAGTGAATAAAACTTGATACTTCGTATGAAACCGCCAGATGAGTAGTCAGTAGTCAAATATACTGACTATACCAACAATGTTCACAAATATTTCACAGACGTTCAGCGAAATGTGTGGTTTAAGGGACATAGTCCTGAGTGGTTCATTAAATAACCGCATTTCTTGAGATATCAAACAGTGATTTTAATATTCAATATCCAAAGTCAATACCAAAGTTTATCTAGCAAAATCAGATAGGGTGCATTTTTTAAATACTTTCAAGAAATCGAGCAGCTGTTAACACTGTAAGGGGAAAAGGATATTTAAAAAAAAAAAAAAAAAAATAATAATAATAATAATAATAATAGGTACCGCACAAAGACTCGAATCTTGTCTATGTGGTGTGTTTGGGGTCGCCCCATTCTAATCAGTGAGGTACAACAGCTCATACACTAGTGCGGAATTACACACGTTCCTTTGCAGTCTTAGGCGCTGTGCGACGATATTGGCAATTCCTCGTTTTCATAAATGTGTTTTAAAAAATGCACCCGATCTGACTTTGCTAGATATTTTTTATTTTTGTTTTGCAGTCTGGTTGAGGAATTACATGGCTAATTCCAAGTGCGGCACTTTTTCTTGGCACTGTATACAGACGGCGAGGTGTCTATTCCTTAGAACATACACGTTAGAAGCTCAGTCCGACACAAATGTCGCTATCGAATTTTTTCAATGCCCTTGTGCAACCAGAGTGACTCATTTTCCTCCTCTTCCTTGCCCTCATTATATGCGAAGACGCTAAGGTCACGATCGCCAACGGCTTTCTCACAGTTCCTGGTCGACGTGCAAATGACAATAATAGGGACGACATTGTAGACGTGTGTTACGAAACATGCAGGGGAACTTACACACTTCGCACGTCGTATTAGGGACAAACAGCCTGTGTATAGTCCGTTGCTATTATCACCGTCGACAGATTAGGCACTTGCTTTAATATGCTCTTAAATTAAAGAGTCATGCAAAATAATACATGAAGGTTGTTGTATTATACATTAATTTATTTTGTAATTTTTTCTGTAGGCAGAATACTGCAGCCATTGGAACGGATTGAGTAGCTGATTCATCATCAATAGCGCTATCACACCCTCTGCTGCTTCAAAACTTCATCCAGACTTTTCCATGCATCCTTGTCGGTCGTACATGTTTTCTAATGCCATCCACCAACCTTCCATTTGGTCGTGGTCCCTACTTCTTATATCTTAGAATCAAGCAAATGATTTCTTTGATCCATCCATCCATTGTCTAATACCCAGATACAGATACTGGCCACTGACTAATAATTTTGATGGCAAATAAACAAATAAGACAGTAGTTTAAAGTCCCAAAGAGGGCGAGGTCATAAGGAACGAAGTTACTCGAACAGGGGAAGCACAGAAAGAAATCGATCGTGTCGTCCTATGACGAATGCGAATCCGTAGACATAACCTGGTAGTGGGCAGTCACCTTATACGATTTTGCATCCAGGTATCTCCTGGAGTGAACCAAGCAAAATGAATAAAGACGTACCCTCTGTCACAGCTCTAAATCTCTAACAAAATATAAAGACCATGGTCCCTCACCTTGATATAGTTCGTCTAAATAAATCCACTACTTACAATACTGACGTGAACCCTATGTTACTGGAACCTTCTCCGAACCTGTAACTTACTCTAGACGGCTTTCGTACCAATGAAATGATGATTACTGTACTTACCAATGTCAGTAGCACGGAAGGCTCCATTCTTGATAAAATTTTCACGATCTGAAAAATGAAAAATATAGCATATTTCATTTTCATAAAACTATCATCCAATATTTTTTAGATAAATTATTTTTCTATGGTACTGAAGTGATAAGTTTACCGACCAAATTAGGCCGACTATGTTGTCTTCAAATTCGAACTGATTATGTAGCATCAGAGAAAGAGGTCTTCCAGGAAATAGCACATTCACAGAAGAAATACAATTTATTAATTGTACCAAACTCCGTCACATATCAAACTGAATTAAAACGGCAGCAGACACTATTTAGTAAGTATTCTTATTTAGACAAGACACAAACTATTTTGGGTAGATACCAAAGATATTAATGTGTAAGTTCATACAATTTTTTGAGATTTGATTCCATTTCCAGGATGGTGCTCAACGACCAAACAATGATGAACACATCAGATGTATTGAGCAGCATTGGCCGTTAATGTTTTATTTATAAACAACAGATCGATTTCAATCACATAGTGACCATCTTCCGTGTTTCCTTCAAGCAAGCATTATTATTCACAATGCTTGTTTGAAGGAAACACTGAAGATGTGTCAAAGTGGAAACTGCAATTTTATGTTTGCCGTTGCAGTTACATTCAGGGAATTCACAATGCTTGTTTGAAGGAAACACTGAAGATGGTCACTATGTGATTGAAATCGACCTGTTGTTTATAAATAAAACATTAACGGCCAATGCTGCTCAATACATCTGGTGAGTTCATAAAATGTAACCATGTGTAATGTCCGAATATTCTGTTATGAAAATTCTTAAAAATCCAGATATTATTTATAAAGTAATTACAAATTCTTACTCAGGCATATAATTACACAAATCTTTAATATTCGATGCTAACAAATTTCTCTTTTTCAGAAACGCTTTTCTTCCAACTGCCATTGTGCACTTTATATCATCTGTACTGAGACTATAGTACGTTATTCTACTGCCAAATAGCAAAACTCATCTACCACATATATTATTTAGTTGCCTAACGTAATTCCTTCAGCAGAGTTTGTTTCTCCTAGACTACATTCCAAATCTCTTGCTTTGCTCTTATTGATGTTCATTTTATACGCTTCTCTCAAGACACTGTCCATTCCGTTCAATGGTTCTTCCAGGTACTTTGCTGTCTCTGACAGAATTACAATTTCAACCGCAAACAGCAAAGATTTATTTCTTCATCCTCGACTTTAATTCCTTCTCCAAATTTTTACTTGTTTTCCTTCACAACTAGCTTCAGTGGCGAAAATAGTATTTTTTAAGGGGGGGGGGGGGAGGGAGGAAGCTAATGTAAAGATAAGTTAATGGCGAGCCTAGGATTTTGATCGGGAGTGTGTGGGGTAGGGGGCGCGGGAAGAGCTCATAGAAATTTTGTGGCATCGTATCCCAAACTGTTGGCGTTATCAGAAGAGATCATTGACCTTTTTTTCTAAAATAAATCAGATACCGTACTCATTTTTTTTCTTTATATTCATTATTCCAGGGGGGGAGGGGTGCAGCCCCCTTTTATATACGCCACTGACTTGCTTAATGTACATATTAAATACCATTGGGGAAGTGCTAAAACCTTTTCGTATTCCCTTGCCAATCAACGCTTCCAGTCCATGCCTTTTGAGTGTTACAACAACAGTGTGGTTTCTGTAAAACTTGTAAATAGCCTTCTGTTTCCTATTTTTACCCCACTGGCATCAGAATTTTAAAAATGTATTCCAGTCTACATTCAAAAGCTTTCTGCAAATCTACGAAAGCAAGAAATGTAGGTATGCATTTCCTTAATCTATTTTATAAGATAATGCATGTTGTGAGTATAATTTCTCGTGTTCCTACATTTCTCCTAAATCCAAATTGAACTCCCCCGACGTCGGATTCTGCTAATTTTTCCATTCTTCTATAAATAATTCGTGTTAGGATTTTGCAACCTTGACTTATATAATTTTCACACCTGTCTGAACATGCTTTCTTTGGAACTCGGATTATTAAATTTTTCTTGAAGTTTGAGGCTTTTCCCCTGTTTCATATATCTTGAATACCAGGTGAAATAGTTTTGGGGACTGATAAACTAGCTGTTGGTACCCTAAAAATAACACAACCACCACCAACAACAACAACAAATTTTTGTCTCGGCTGTTTCTCCCAGACACCTGAGGAACTCTGACGGAATGTCACCTACTCCAGTATCTCCTACCTCCTCTTCATCTATTTTCTTTTCCCTTTCTGCAATATCTTATGTGAGGTTATTTCCCTTGCAGAGCCTTTCTATATATTCTTTCCTCTTTTCAGCTTTTCCTTCTTTGCCAGAGCTGGTTTACCATTTGAGTTCTTTCGCTATAAAAATACGAAATAAGACAGATGTTGATTTATTGAACCAGTGCTGGGAAACATTCGTTAGGCACGTAACTTGGAAAAATAAGGCTAGCAGATTTTAAAAGTGACCGTGTAAGAGATTTCTTATTGTTTACAGACGCAGCAGGACACGCTTGGAATTACTCTGGGCTGTCAATGAAGTATTCATAATAGAAGTCGACTTCATTCTAATTTAAAATGTCAGAGGATATGGAATTTCCTATCTTCACATTTTCCTTTCCGCTATTTGCGATCCATTCTTATGCTTAGCAAACTGAAGTCTATGCGTTGGAAGCACAATACCAAAATATGCACCGGATAGTGTACGGTCTTCGTCTCAGTGAAGTGTATCTTCGTTTCCGCATTCGGTCTAGCACGAGATTTATTGTGAGCGTAAAGTAGCATCCCTGCTGATACCCAGTGGCCGTGGCCGAGTCCAAGGTGGAGGTGGAGGTAGTTAAAGGCAGATGCTGTTTCAGAGGAACTTTTATTGCTTTGCTCGTAAAGGACGCCGAAATGCGACCTGTAAGGAGTCTGTGTGCAATTTATGAACTGGAGAATATTGCAATAAGCAGTGATTTACAGTTAATAAAAAGCTCCCCAAGGCAATGTTCCAAGTCGGAAAAAATCATACCACCTATGTCTCCCTGTATAAAAAAACACTCGTTAAGCCGAAAATGACGTAACGAGGCACACGATGAAATCATTGCTAAGATTGTGCAACAACTTTCTCGGCTGATTTAATGGGAATTATTGAAACTCTGCTTTGAGACTATAAGAAAAATTAATTACGCGATGCAAACGACAATCTTATTACCTACGTACTTCTTAACAGCACAAAATGCGAGTACTAAAAAATTATCGACAGGTGAAAGATAGATCCCAGTTCCAGTTCATTATGAAGATACAAAAGCTGTTTTGGAGTTTATATTGAAACAATATCTGTAATTAAAATACATTTTTCGTATTGGTATTGGAAAATTAAGTTTAAAGTATGTGGGTGTTATCCCTGAAGACACTATATTCGTTGAATTCACGGTGTTCATACTTAGCAGGTTCTGCAGCAGAAATAGTTCACTTACTGGTACGACTGAAACGGTATTACCAAAAACCACACATTGGTTGCGCCATAGCCCATGTAAGGGGTATACATAAGATCTGTCGGTAAGAAGTTGACAGACAATGAAACGCTTCGGGAAACAATTTTTGCACTTTGGTATCTGTGGGAGACTAGTCAGAGAAGTAAATCTAAAAACTACTTGATGATCAAACTGACGTGGCAGCAATCCGTAACACTCACCATCGTTCGTTAATACGTCACTTTGGTCTTTCAAATGACTCGCGTATACATGTAACGTCATACAGAAGTAAATATAACTACAGCTACATCATAATCTGCAAACCGCTGCGAAATTCATAAAGGCGACTATTTTTTTTTTTTTTTTTTCATCATCGCCACATACTGTCGTTCTTAAAACAACTTCGGATGAACTCAAAACAGCTCGCGAAAGAGCCTGCGCGACCTGCCACTTCAATCTACGCTGGAAGCCATAAACGACTGCACAGAAAAAGATTTAGGGAATCTGACAACCAAGTGCAGGAAAGAAAAACAAGTAAGGCTGCCGCGCTGCGTGAGCTGAACTGGGCGCGCAGGAGTAGGTAAACAAACGGATCGCCGGCATTCCAACGGCGAGCCACGCCACGTCAACAAACACGACCCGGCTCTAGCTTCCGTGCTGACGACAGTATTTACTGCGGAGTACCGGATATGCCCATTTCGTGCCAGTGTTGCTAGTGTCATGTCCTGAACACACAGGGAACACCGCCGGCGAATAGACACAAATAGCTCACTATCTGTTTGGGGTTCAACGACTAGTCGATAAAGAAGCGACTAGGAACACGTTAACGTGTCGCAATGTCAGGCATTTTCCTTGTGCATGCCGACCACCTCAAGTTCCTTCCTTTATAAAGCACTGAGCATTTCGCAACTGTGGCAACATATGAGAATTACGTAACCCTGCTTCTGCCTGGCTGCAAAAACCTTGTGGGTTGCGGGTTAGAATTTACCCTCGTAACCTCTGCCTGTCGTAAACAGTAAGGGCCTAAACAATAACGTCGTCAATTTTGAGATTGCAGCATGTATTCTTGTAAATTTTGAGATGGCAGCATGTATTTATTCCTTGTTCCTGACATATATAAATCTTATGGTGAATCAGCTATATCTCAGTTGTAGGCCAACTCTGTATGTACGAAAATTCACGACACACTGTCTCGCTGTTTCATCTGACATTCATTTGCTTTTGTAGGGTACACAGAAAAAAAGAGGCACATCGACATTATTTAAAAATTGCCGAGCTGACTACCACGTATTGCTCTCAATGTTTACTTCAATATGGTTCCCTAGAGGAGAAAATGGCATTTGAGTATTTTGTAAAACAGAGGTTGTTCACAGAATTAATGGTTACAAATGCTTTGTTTGTTTGTATAGCTTATGGGCCTTAACATTATTTATTTATTTATTTATTTATTGGTAAATTTATCGGACCAAACTGCGTGGTCATCAGTCCGTAACTTACAAACTACTTAAACCTAGGTAAACTAACCTAAGGACAAACACACACACACACACACACACACACACACACACACACACACACACACGCCACAGGGAGGACTCGAACCTCCACGGCGAGCAACCGCGCCCTCCTCAGCGAGACGCTTTAGACCGCTCGACTACTCCACCGCGGCGGGCCTTAACTACGGGGTCATCAGTCCCTAAACTTACAAACTACTTACGAACTAGCTAATACTAAGGACAGCACAAATATCCATGCCCGAGGGGGGATTCGAACCCACGACCGTAGTGGCCGTGCATACCGTGACTGGCGCGCCGCAGTCCCCTCGGCCACTGCGGCCGGGGGATTAGGAAAGAGTTAGACAAGAATGTTCCTTAGATCTCAATTTATTAAATGTATTCGTTTAGGTAACTGTTGTGATCATGAAGGAGAGGACAAGGAATAAAAGCTGAATGTGAAATGATACACTGAATCAAATTTGATGCAGATATCGCAATAGTTGCAGTATTCGAAAAGGAAATGAACAGAAAGCTGCAAGTGCTATCAGACGTTATTAAACTGTGAAATTTTGAAGGAAACAAATGGAAAACTATATTAATGGCAGTATGAAAAAATATGTTACAAACTAAAACCAATAAAATAACTGATAACAGAATAACTAATAAGATGAAACAATTTTGTTTACATCGTTAGTATAATAACAAACGCTTACTGGAACTGAAGGTCTGCATTGGCAAAACAGGCATTTATGCCTAAGATAAACATTTTAACCTATAAACATGTTTTGTATGTTTGTATAGTCTATGGGACTTAACTACGGGGTCATCAGTCCCTAAACTTACAAACTACTTATGAACTAGCTAACACTAAGGACGGCACAAATATCCATGCCCGAGGGGGGATTCGAACCCCCGACCGTAGTGGCCGTGCTGACCGTGACTGGAGCGCCTCAGTCACCTCGGCCACCGCGGCCGGCGGGAAATCGGAGAAACTGTCGGTAGACCTACCAGTACAGTGAAGAGCATAATATACAGGTTTAATCAGAGCAAAAAGTACGAAAACAAATCACGATGCGGTCGTCTTGCAGTTCTGTCCAAGATGGAGAAACGACAGCTTCTTCGAGAAGTCATCAAAAATCCGAAACTAAGCGCTCCACAACTTGCTGCTGCTTTTCATGTGCGTACAGGAAGGTCTGTTTCAGCACAGACTGTAAGAAATACGCTTCATGAATCTGGGTATGCAGGCCGAACAGCCCGTAGAAAACCATCCATCAGTAAAATCAACAGAAGAAAGCGGCTTGCATTTGCAAGAGAACATAGATCAGATGGGTTTGATTTCTGGAAGATGGTTGTATTTACGGACGAGAGTCGATTTGAGCTGTTTAAGACTAATGGGCGAGTAACAGTGTGGAGAAAAAAGAATTGTGAACTTGAAGAGAGAAATGTGACAGCCTCAGTTAAACATGGAGGAGGTTCAGTACTTCTGTGGGGGTGCATGAGTGCAAATGGTGTGGGGGGATTCGTGTTTTATTGATGGCATTATGGACCACAAGATCTACATAAATATCCTAAAAACACATCTATCCAATAGTGTGAATCATATGGGTCTTAATGGGGATTATATTTTCACACAAGATAATGATTCAAAACATACTGATCTAGACACAAAGCTGTGGCTGTTGTATAACACGCCCCACTGGATGCAGACACCACCGCAATCCACCGACATTAATCCTATAGAGAATTTGTGGCATTTACTCGACAAAAACATCAGGAATCGTCAGATATCCAGTAGAAATGATGTACAGAACGCTCTACAAGAGGAATGGCGAAAAATTACAGTGCAAACAACAGAATCTCTGGTGAAATCCATGCCAAGAGGAATGCAAGCGATTATAAAGAGGAAAGGAGGCCTTACTACGTACTAACAGTAACATTCTATGTTCAAAGAGTGATTTTCAGTTTTGTAGACGAATACTTATTTTGTGTCTTACATTGCCTATATGTACTTCCGAATGCTTAACCATATTTATTTAAATAGTAATCTGTGTTTCTTTATTGTATTCTCATTTTCACTGATCAATAAAGACGTCCTTGCCTCTGCTTTATTTCAATCTGCCAGTTTTCCACTCTTTATACACCCTTAAGCATACAATCATCTATTAGACGAATACGTTTTGGAGTAACTGTAGATGAGTGTCGTCTGTCGGGGGGGGGATTCGAACCCCCGACCGCAGCGGCCGTGCAGACCGTGACTGGAGCGCCTTAGTCTCCTCGGCCACCGCGGCCGGCTAACCTATAAACACATGAACGTGTATCTCAGAAAATCCGTGGACTATCGTTGATAACTAGTTAACCCTAACTATACAATTACGTCACTAAGAGCCCATGGCAGAACGTTACCCTTGGCGTTTATAGACGTTACAACGTTCCGCTTTCTGATTTCTACGAGCTCTGTAATAAAGTGTGTGTTACTATTATTTCGACAAACACCGATATAGGTGACCTCAACTACGTTGGTAGAGAATGTCCATTCCTACTGGGGGCAAAAGGGAGTGTTCCACGCAAACATTTATAGACGAAAACATCCGTTAATTACGGACAAAGAGCAAATGCCTGTCTGGATGAGACAAGCTATGTTGGAGCAATAACAAAAAAAGATATGTGTTGCAATAGTCAATACAGAGTAAACGTTTCTGCGGGAAGATTACATGATATTTACTTATTTTTAATAACCTCATTTTTTCAGTTTTGTTGTATCTGAAGTCAATGTTAAACAAGCTTTGAGTGCCAGTAATGAATACTACGTATGGTGCTTTAAGGCCTCTGTTTTCGGGGGATGATATAACAATACTAAAAGCATAAACACTGAATGCTCATCTATCACTTGATTAGTTAAAATATTTCCATTAGAACTGGAGACGAGGTCATGGGTCTCATCTAGATACTAGACTTTGGCCGAAATATAATAGTTATGAATAAATCACATTTCAAATGATGTGTTTCGTGAGGCATATTCTCATCCTCTAATTCAGTACAGAAGAATCTTTAAATATTGAAAGTTAACAAACGTTAAACACTGAAATATTTTGTTTCTGACAAGTGATGTATACAATTATATCTGGTCGAGACAGCATGCAGCGCCACTCGCGGGCTCATAACTATATCGTTAGGACCCTAAACGACCACAAAATCGTGGCTTCGTTAAATGAATCCCGATCTTAGTAGGTAAGAACTGATAGTAGCGATTGTGTGTCAGCAGACCTCACGACGTTATGAATCCAAGTTGTCATGCAGGATCCGTGCAAGTTAGTGGTAGCTCGATGATGTATGAGGTTTTTTCACATGCAATTTACTGGGTACTATGGTCCAACTGAACCGACCACTGGCGAGAAATAGTTTTGCTTGGTTACATGAAAACGATTTACAGCCATTCATTGACTTGTTGGTGGCAAACAACGTCAGAATTTTTTTTAGTGTTTACGTTACTGGACCAGAATTGTTGGCCATAGGTTTGAAGACCATTCTGGAAAATTCCAGGGAATGAGTAGGGCACCAATATCTTCCGACGTGCATCCCATTGTTAAGTCAGTGCACAGGATCCTACAGCGTTAAAAATTTCGCAATTGCGGACCGCTTATAGAGGCATCATGGTTGATCATTCTTGCAGGGGAGTTTCAGCGAGTTGAGTCCACGGCTCATAGACAAGCTATTTCGTCGGGGGGAGGGGAGGAGTTGCGACACGATGTCAGGAGGTATTGGATCGATCGTGTGAACTCAGCTAGCCCTTTTCTGTCGTGACACCTTGTGAGCTAAGGATGAAGCGCAAGAGGCAGACTGCATATTTCTCGATTTTCGAAAGGAGTTTGACACGGTAACGAACTGCAGACTGCTAACGTAGGTACGAGGATATGGAATAGGTAGCCAACTACGTCAGACTACTTAGGTAATAGAACCCAGTACATTGATCTCTACGGCGAGTGTTCATCAAAAATGTTCAAATGTTTGTTAAGCTTAAGGGACTTAACTACGGGGTCATCAGTCCCTAAACTTACAAACTACTTATGAACTACCTACAACTAAGGACGGCACAAATATACATGCCCTAGGGGGGATTCTAACCCCCGACCGTAGTGGCCTTGCGGACCGTGACTGAAGCGCCTCAGTCCCCGAGTGTTCATCAGAGGCTAGAGTATCGTCAGGGATGCCCCAGAGAAAAGTGATAGGACCGCCATTATTTTATATCTGTATGATCTGACGGACAGAGTAAGTCGAAGTCTATGGCTGTTAGCTGATGATGCTGTGGTGTACAGGAAGGTGTCTTAATTGAATGTCTGTAGTAGTATGTAGGACGACTTGAATCAAATTAGGTATGAGGAACGGCAATAAGTGCTAATTGTAGAAAAATGTGTCGCGGCGGAGTGGCCGAGCGTATTCAGGCGCTATGCTCCGATGCGCGACACCGTTCCCTGTCGAGGATTCGAATCCTCCATCGGGCATGGATGTTTGTGTTGACTTTAGTATAAGGTAAGTTTATAAGAAGTTCGTAAGTTTAGGGACTGGTGATCCCGCAATTACGTCCCATAAGCTTAACAAACATCTGAACATTTTTTAGAAAAATGTACGGTAACGCAGATGAGTAGAAGATACATTCCCATAATGTTCAAATGCAGCATTAGTAGTGTGCTGCTTGACAGAGTAGCGTCAAATATCTAGGCGTGACGCTGCACAAAGCGATATGACATGGAAGAGCATATGAGGACAGTCGTGGGGAAGGCACATGGTCGACTTCGCTTTATTTGGAGAATTTTGGGAAGGTGTGATTCATCTGTAAAGGAGACCGCGTATAAAGCGCGTGTACGACCCCCTCTTGAGTACTGCGCAAGTGTTTGGGATCCCCACCAGATCGGATGTACATAGAGGTAGTTTCGAGGCAAGCGGCAAGATTTGATCAAAGCGCGAGTGTTACTGAAATGATTCGGAAAGTGAATGGGAGTCGCTAGAGGAAAGACGACGTTGTTGGAGAAAAACTGTTGAAGAAATTTAGAGAGTCGGAATTTGAAGCGGACTGCAGATCGATTCTACAGCCGCCAGCCTACAAAGATAAGCTTAGAGAGCTAGGGCTCGTACGGATGCATACAAGTATTCCTTCTTTCCTCGATCTATATGGTAGTGGAACGGGAAAGCAAGTTGCTGGTAGTGGTCGTGCGTACCCTCCGCCAGGCACCTTTGGTGGACTGCAATGTATGCAGATGTGACTTTTTTTGCCAGCGCACTGTGTTGACTAGTAGCGCCGCCACACAAATAGAAGACTGGCGCGTGGCGCTCCGCGCGCGCGTAATGGCAGGCGGCTAGCGGCGGCTGTGGACGCGGACGCCGTCTGGCTTTCACCGGAAATGGCGGGCGTGGGCGGCGCGCGTCCCCGCCACTGCGCGGCCGCGGCTGCGAGGTCAGTGGGCGGCGGCGGCGGCGGAGGCCCGGCGCGGATCGATAGGCGCGCCCCGGGCGCTGTGGCCGGGACACTCGCGTGCTGCTTTCTGCTCCGCGCCGCTCCTCAAAGGAAACGTCGCGTGCTCCCAGCCCTGACACACCGTTTCCCAACCTGAAATATCCCACGCGATCGATACAAAAGTGCCGCGGTGCAGTGGCCTAGCGTTCTAAGTTGCCTTGCTGCGGAGCACGTGTTTGCTCGCCGTCGGAGGTTAGAGTCCTCCCTCCGGCATGGGAGTGTTCGTTGTCCTTACTGTAAGTTAGTTTAAGTAATTTGTCAGTCTAGGGACTGATGGCCCCAGCAGTTTGGGCTAAATGGCTTACAAACATTAGAACACCCAGTTATAAATGCTACTAAGAAACATGCGCAAGATAGGGCAATGTTGAATGCGGCTTTGGGCTGAAGGTAAAAACGTTATAGTTAAGTTTGCCGGCTTTGTTCAAAAATGTTCAAATGTTTGTATAGCTTATGGGACTTAACTACGGGGTCATCAGTTCCTAAACTTACAAACTACTTATCAACTAGCTAACACTAAGGACGGCACAAATATCCATGCCCGAGGGGGGGGATTCGAGCCCCCGACCGTAGTGGCCGTGCAGACCGTGATTGGCGCGCCTCAGTCCCCTCGGCCACCGCGGCCGGCCGCCGGCTTTGTCAGACACGTCAAAAGGACTTGAAAGACTGGCCGAACGGAACTGTTGATGTCTCAGTACCGTGTTACAAGACAGTTGAACACCAACAAAAGCCGGGATGGAGTGGACTACTGCTCTAAGGCAACGCCACCTAGATACAAGGCCTGTGAGCTGCCTGCCAAGAGTAGTCATAACAAAAGCAAATTATTTGTCTTATGTAGCGTTCTGCTGAGTTTGGTAATACGTACATGTTGCACACTGTATTTTAGAATGTTCTTAATATTATTTATGTGATTCACAGACACATTTGTTATGGTATAAGATATTTATGAACTATTAGTAAGATATGTTACCGATATTGGAATCGGACGATTCATATTAGGTATTTTGTCTCATAACAGCAAAATATCCGCACGGAGAATCACATAGATAACACGGAAAACATTCTGCAACACATTGTGCAACATATACGTATTCCCAAACTCAACACAACGCTTCATAAGACAAATGCTGTAGTTTGCTTTGTTATGACTACTCTTGGCAGGCAGCGAACAGACCTATCTAGGTGGCGTTGTCTAAGGCACCTTGCTGCGGACGACACGGTTGCTCCCGGTCGGAGGTTCGAGACCTCCCTCTGGCGCATATGTGTGTGTGTGTGTGTGTGTGTGTGGTGTGTGTGTGTGTGTGTTGTTCTTAGGTTAGTTTAAGCTAGTTTAAATAGTTTGGAAGCCTAAGGACTGAAAACGTCAGTAGTTACGTCCCATATGTTTACAAACATTTGATTTGACCCAACGAAAGTATAAAAAAGGTAACAATACAGTCGACAGGCAAAGAGTACAGAAATAATCCGGGCTATGAGAGCAGAAAAATACACAAAGCAATTTACGACATTAGTTGCCATTTCGCATTAAATTAAATCAGTAGGGAAGTTGAGTTTTGCCGGGATTCGGAATCTGATATACAGCTCGCTGGGCTTTGGATGAGATGGAAAAAAAAGTTCAAATGTTTGCCGAGCTTATGGGACTTAACTATGGGGTCATCAGTCCCTAAACTTACAAATTACTTATGAAATAGCTTATACTAAGGACGGCATAAATATCCATGACCGAGGGGGGATTCGAACCCCCGACCGTAGTGGCCGTGCAGACTGTGACTGGCGCGCCGCAGAACGCTCGGCCACCGCGGCCGGCGATGATATGGAAATTTGCAATCAAATCGAACGCGTTTTTGGATGGTCTGTATAGATGTAGAGACCACTGTGACTAGGAGGCGTACTGGATAACGCTACTGCCAAGTAAGAAAGAGATTTGGGATCGAATCCTGGACATAAATTTTCAACTTTTCCCATTGACTTAATTCTAGCCCATCAGCAGCTAACGTAAATTCCTTTGTGTCTACAAACATAACGGCTGCAGAATAGTGTTATCTCTTGTTCATGTCCGAAGACAATATAAACTTAAGAAATGTGCTGCTGCAAAAGAATACTGAAGAGTAGTGGGTGGGTCAACTTATGGCGAAGTGCTGTTTACAAATGGGGGGAGGAGAACTTAAGGGACACCTTGACTAAAAGAAGCGACTGGTTAACGGAACATGTCTTGAGGCATCAAGGAATCGTCAATTATACAATACAGGACCTTGGCCGCGCGGGACTGGCCGAGAGCCCTAAGGAGCCTCACTGCGAAATACAAGGCTCCTACTCGTCGGTGGTTCGAATCCTCCTTCGGGCGTGTGTGTGTGTGTGTGTGTGTGTGTGTGTGTGTGTGTTGTCCTTAGCATAAATTAGTTCTACCGTAGTTTGTAAGTCTACGGACTGATGACCACTGCAGTCCGGTCTCATAGCTTAAGGAACATTTGAACATTTTTTGAAGGCTCTTGATAAGGGAAGGAAAGCAATAAAATTGTGTAGACAAACCAAGTGCGAATACAGTAAAAATGCACAAATGCATCTACGCTCTGATTCAGGCATAAAGGCGCTTACATAGGAAAGTTGCATCGACAGTTTACTGGCTGAAGACAACAAATGTTGTCTACTGCATTCAAAATCATACTGCCAACCAACCCACAAAAAAAAGGCAAACAACTCCCAGTTGAGTTACATAACGAAATGCCGTGTCCCGAATTAACATATTAGCTGAATTCCAGTGATGCGGGAACCCTTCGAAAAAGGGTGGTAATATATTTTGCTTTTGCTTTCATCCCGCACTAATGCGATGTCGTTATTCTAACTACCGATTGCTATCTTAAAGGATGTCGAGATAAAAGAGCAATAGAAAAACAGACATACTATTCTTCAACGTACACGTAAACTACGAACGTTTGCCAGACGATACCAGACGCTTGAGGCAAGCAAAAGTTACTAGTGCACAGGGAAGCATATTCCAGGACGAACAAATAAACGTAGTCCGCCCTATAGCGCAAACACTGCGACTTCTATCACGCAACCAACAAGGGAGGGTGTAAAGGATGTACGAACATTCCTTCAGAACAGTGCATGGAAAAATTAAATATCTGCGTATAAAATAAAATAAAAATGACGTTAACTAGCATATTTTAACTGCAAGGGGACATCACATTTCCAATAAGGAAAGAAAACCTCAGACACTACCTTCAAACGTCGCATTAAGGTCAATTCATACTGGACGTCATGGCATGCCACGAGGGTACCAAATAACTGAAAGCGAAAAATTATTTAGCTTTCACAGTATCCGCAGAAAGAAATAGGTTACTCTCTGCATAAACAGTTCTGTAAATAAGAAAAGTTTCATTGATTCGACAATGAAACTGTCAGCTGTACCGGAAAGGAAAATACAGTAATCTCTTCACAGCACTTGTATGGTTTGTATCCGGATGCAGAACACTGGTCTCTCTAAAACGAACTTCCGTCTGCCTGTACATTCCTGTGGTCTGCGTCACATTCTAATTAGGCAAGATAATGTTTTTCTCGTGGCTGACTTCAATGCCAGGATATGAAATCTAACAGAAGGATATGGCTAAGTTTGCAGAGGATATGGACACCAACAAGAACAGAAAACAGCTCTTGATTTCTGTGCCAGTATGGCCTTAGTTATCACAAACTCCATTTTAAGCATAAGAACATTCAACGGTAAACTTAGGAATACATGGGAACCAGATCTGTCACTGACTATATAATAACAGACCATCAATTCAGAATGGCAGTAAAGGACGCACGTGTTTTCAAAGGGTTCTTTGATGATACTAATCATTATTTGGACCGTGTTATGCATCACAAGACCAAGCGCCGTTACTATATATTTCTGATGTGGGCGCAATTATTGCTGTTTAGTAGTTATTTGCTGTGAGATTTCACTACTAACTGAAAGAACACTACCCCTTCTTTGGTACAAAAAGTTTAGAAACATTCATAAATAAATATATTTTAAGAACATGTAAAATTTAGGTTACATTATGTCAGTTATGACATGTGGCACTTGGACTAGTGATGCATAACACCGTCCATTTAATCTGCAGTGATTTTTTTAAAGGCTAAAAGTACAGAAAGTCAGGTTCATATGTAGAAAGACAAGAGTGGAAAAGCTTTAGGATAAATGCATAACAATGATCTCAGAAAGCTACCAGTTAGTTGAATGTAATAATTTACAGTGACTGGAAGAGGAATGGACAAGGTACAGGGATACAATATTAGAAGTTGCTAGAGGGTGTGATAGAACAGTAGTGTGTAAAGGTTGGAAGAAACAGACAGCTTGATGCAACGACACAGCCAGGGCAGCCTGTAAAAAGAAAATGGGTTTCAAAAATGGTTCCACACTAGAATTCCGGCAGACACAGAAAGTTATGTTGAAGCAAGAAACAAAGCCAAACAGATAATTATAGAATCCAAACAGAAATCATGGGAAGACTTCGGAAATAAGTTAGAAACTTTGGATCAAGCCGCGGGGAAACTATTCTGGAGCGCAGTTAGCAGTCTTGGAAACGGAGGGAAGAGGATTTAACAAGTGTTCTGGACAGGTCAGAAAAGCCGCTAATGAATCCTTTGGCTGTTTTGGACATATGAAGGGAATATTTGGAAGAACTTCTCAATGCAGGTGAAATGTTCAATGACGTGTTACATTTTGAGGTACAGTAAGATAGCAATGATGATGGAAACTGATCTTATTTGAGGAAGTGAAGAGAATGGTCAATAGAGTGCAGTGCAATAAAGCGGCTGGAGTAGATAAAATTAAGTAGGATCTCATCAAATACATTGGAATATCAGGTTTCAAATGGTTACATAGGGTAAATGAAATGACGTGGGAGTCGAGGCAGGTTCCGTCTCACTTGACGAAAGCAGTAATCACACCAATTTTCAAGCATGGAAACAGAAAAGATTGTAACAACTACAGGGGTATCTATCTTTTTAATTAGCGTTGCAGACAAAATATTCTCAAATATTGTTGAAAGGAGAGAGAGTATTAGCTGGAGACGAGTTGGATAAAAATCAGTGTGGGTTTAGCCCTTTTAGAGGCTGTCAGAACCAGATCTGTAGCTTATGGCAGATAATGGATAAGTGCTATGAGTGGAACAAGGAATTATATCAATGTTTTATAAATCTAGGAAAGGCTTATGCCCATGTTCCTATGAGGACGCTATTGTCAGTTCTACAAGATCATGGAATAGAAAGCAAACTACTGCGGCAATTAAAAATGTTTATGTAGATTGTCAGGCAGCAGTTGAGAGATGGCGGTAAATGAGTTCAGGGTTGAGGGCTGTTTCAGAGGTAAGACAAAGCTGCAAAGTTGCAATCTAATATTTCAGAGCTAGATCAGACGTGTAAGGGTTATGGTATGAAGACTAGCATCGCCAAAAAGTAAGTCATATCTGTGGGAAAGAGATTTAAACACACTGAGTGCAATATAGAAAGAACAAATTTAGAACTGATGGACAGTTTCATGAAGTATTTAGGATGTAATTTCTCACATGATTGCAGCATAGTGAAAGAACTCGAATCAAGGTGTAGCAAAGCTAATTCAGTCAGTGCTCAGCTAAGATCTCTTCTGCAAGAAGGAATTCAGTACCAAGACTAAGTTAGCAGTGCACCGCTCTATCTTTCGATCAAATTTGTTGTATGGAAGTGAAAGTTGGGTGGATACAGGTTACCTTATTAGTAACGTTGAGGTTACAGGTGCGAAAGTAGCAAGGATGATTGCAGATACTAATGGAAGTGAACCTTGGCAGGAGGGTGCCCATAACGAGGAAATCAAGGAAAAACTTGGAATGAACACCATAGATGAAGCAGTTAGAGCGAACAGGCTGAGATGGTGGGGGTCATGGTACATGCATGGGAGAAGCGAGGTTACCTAAGAGACTCATGAGCTCGGCAGTAGGGTAAGAGGAGTCGAGTTAGATCAAGGAGAAAGTACTTAGATTCGGTCAGAAGTAAACGGCTGAACATCAGACGACGCATCAACGTTAGCACTGAATAGGGGATCATGGAGACATTTTATTACGGGACTATGCTCCAGACTCAACGCTTAAAGGCATTATCAGTCTCTAATGATGATGATGATGATGATGATTCTGAACCCTGTGTCAATCCGCGATGTGATATCGCTGTTACAGAAGAAGAATGACCCAACTGCAAAAATCAATAAATGGACGTTATTGCATCAGTCATCTTATAAATAGGCAGCGCATACAGTGAAACATCGCTAGAGGCTCAGTGGTTTCACAGACTGCAACAGAAAACAGCTCACACGCTCTCCGTAGGTCAGTAAGCGAGACGTTTTCATAGGGACCCTGGTCCAGAATCCACTTTAAGACGAGGCTATTTAAGAGAGACCTTGGTCCACCTCTATTACAAGAGACTAGCTTTACATGATTCAAATTAGATGGAAGTGAACACCGATGACTTTTTTTTGCAGAATACAATATTAAATTCCATGCGGTTTTCAGGTAAGACACTGGCTGTATCTTCAAGGTGGATCATCGTTAACAAAATTCGAGGTGTAAATGGTACCGTACGCTTATTCAATCCTGAATAAACTATGGCTTTTGTGTGACTATTTCTTCTCCAAGAAGGAACTCAGTAGGATAAATTAGCTGTGTACCGTTCGATCTTTAAGGAAATATGGTTGTATGGGAGTGGAAGTTGGGTGGATACAGGTTATTTGAGTAATAAGGTTGAGGTTACAGATACGAAAGTAGCAAGGAAGCTAGCAAGTACTATTGACTAAGAAACAAAGACACACCGGGAATGCCCGCCGCGGTGGCCGAGGGGACTGAGGCGCTACAGTCAGGGTCTGCACGGCAACTACAGTCGGGGGTTCGAATCCCTCCTCGGGTATGGATATTTGTGCCGTCCTTAGTGTTAGCTAGTTCATAAGTAGTTTGTAAGTTTAGGGATTGATGACCCCGTAGTTAAGTCCCATAAGCTCTACAAACATTTGAACATTTGAACACCGGGATGAGCACCATAGATGAAGCAGTTAGAGCAAACAGGCTTAGATGGTGGGATCATGTTACACGTATGGGAGAGCAAGGTTACCTAAGAGACTCATGGGTGTGGCAGTAGGGGGCAGAGGAGTCGAGACAGATCAAGAAAAATGTACTTGGATTCGGTCAAGAATGATTTTAAAGTAATAGGCTTAACATCGGATGAGGCGTCAACGTCAACACTGAACAGGGGATTGAGGAATTTTATAAGGGAGACTTTACTCGAGACTGAACGCTGAAACGTATAATAGGTCGTAAATAATGAAGATGATAAAGATTATTATTACAATTTATCCAGTTAAAATATATTGCCAAGACATTACGAACGTTCTGATATTTTTCTATTGTTCACTGTAAGTCTGTAAGTAGGATACTATTTAGAAATAGTTCGCAAATACGATCAAAGTCATAGGAGTAGATTTGATGTATATTGACCAAACAGAATAATTTGTTCAATTTATACTTAGATGTTCTTCCTCAGAAGAATACACGGTTTGCACACAATGTATAATAACAGTTCAGAAATCTAAAACAATGGCCTTAGGTTCATGTATTTATTTATAGAACATTATATGAAACAAAGCACACGTATATATTAAAAATTCACTTAATAAAAAGCAGTATTCTCGGATTTTTTGTCCTGACAGAGTAGTACATTAATTAACAGACTTATTAGAAACGCAGGAGTAACGAAAATGCAGAGAAACCGACAGCAAGAAAAGTCGACAAAAAATAACTGACAATAAGGAGCAGACATCATTTACAAGCGTAAAGCAAAGATTTCCAGGTATTTGATATCAGATTATTGGCTGACAACAATTATGTCTGACAACTGACACATTTGGTACACGGGGGACGTTGCAATGAAAATGTTGAGTGAAATTTAATTAGTCCGCCATTCCGAGTAAAGCGTAAAGTTTAGTGCTTACATAAAAAACAAGTTTAATCACTGGAGAGAAAAAAAGCATAAAATAAAACTAACGTACAAAATTTAGGAAGATACTATAGGGCAATATTAATTAATACGAGAGCAGATTAAAAAAATTCCAAGAAAAACTGGACTGTATAAGCACTTTCAATCTATGCAAGGTACGTCTTCGCAACATTTCATCCTTGCCCGTTACCACCATAAATTCATTGCCACTAAAGAGAGGCACGATTCGACACCTACGTACCCAAGTGATACTGTTCAGTGAGATGTACAGATAACTCAAAATAATGTGCAACTTTGTCCTTCCCACAGACGTAAATTTCGTCTGCATATTTTTTTTATTATTTTTTTTCTTGTACATAATTCCCTCATAAAACAATCGTCTTAATTGTACAAAACTGTAGCTACTGAGATCCGACTCACTGTAAATATCGAATAGTTGGCAGCTGTTGAATTTGTTGCAGCATCGACACTTGGTATCTACATAACGTGAGCAGAGAGTGCGGTGAATTCGCCTCCTGGTAGAATACATGGTAGAGATTCGGTTTTGACGACGGTGTTGTGCCCCCGCATGAGGCCGTGGGGAGATTTTAGGTCCCGGCGGCGCTATATACGGTGTCATATCGGCTGGAATGCGCTTTTATCTCGAGCGTGTTTCTGCTGGCAAAGGTTATCGGCGAGCGCGGCTCAGAACCCAGGGCTCCCCGCGGTCAGAAAAATAGGCCCTGTCTCTCTGACTGTCAGAGGGTGCGCCTGGGCGCTCGACTCGTGCACCGGCTTTCATTATGCTTCACCGAAAATTTTGTAACGTTGTTGATGGATAGCTTCAAGTGTACTTTATTACATGTCTTTTGGAAAGACATGCAGATAAAATGAAGTTTCCTTACAATTAACAAACACTATTGGGGAATTTCAAATAGATCATGCAGCAATTTCATACCCTAATTACAAGGAAATTTTTAAAAAATGGCTCATACTCTGACCACTATTCAATAAAAATAAAACTTAACTTCAAAAACTGTTCAACACAATAAAATAAAATAAATTAAATTAACCCAACTCTAACAGGTGAACTTGACCGAAAACCATCAAACAATTGGCAAAGCCTAAAAGAAAAAATTATCAAAACAGCACCAAATCAAATTCCGCTTCGAAAGAACAGCAATTCGAAAAAGGCTTCCAAAGGAACAATACAAGAAATTTCGAATAAAACATTCGAAACATAACTAACCGGTTACAAACCTACAAGTCTTTGCTTGAAAAATGAAAAAGTCAGTTTGGCCCTTAAACAACCAAGAAAATTGGAAACTACTTGCCAATTAGTTTGAAAAACTATTCAGAATCAACGAATAAATTGCAACCATAGCGAACTAATAACACCAACCCTAACTTTAAACAACATGACGAAATCGAAATAACTAAACAAACTGAGAGACTCAAATACAACAAAGCATCCAGAGAAGATGGTATAGTTGCACAGCTGCTAAAATCAGCTGACCATAACACTATGAAAAAGATCACTCAACTAACGTATAAACGTCTACGACCATATATGAAACTGTCCAGTGTGGTGTTGCGCTGATTCGTTACGTAATTCAATGTTGTTGCACCGATTCATAGAAATCCGTAAGATGATTGGACGAATTCGTAGTAATCTACAGACTGATGCCACCGGCAATGTCAGCGACAGCCAAACCAAACCGGTGTAACAACTATCACATATATCTTTTTTTCACCTATTTAGCTGCAAATTTAATTAGTTGTGCAACTCCCCAGATGAATGGCAGAGCCACGTATCAAGCAGGGGCCTGTCGGCTATTCTGAAGTAGAATTGGGCAGTACTCTGCATTGGGCACTCCAATGACAGGCGGGCGCGTATGATTTAGTACAGATAAGTTTTCACCCTGTGGGGTGGGGGGCTCTTTCAAAACCATCGGTTTAGGAAAAAATGTGCGATCGGGGAATTTTTTTTTAAGAGCCGGTATCTCTGTTCAAAGTAATATTATCATCACTAGTAAGGAACGATTTGATAGGGAGGGCCACCAAAAAACAAAAAGCAGTCCATGATTTGTAGTAGTGTCGGTATTAAGTCTGCATTCGTTGCAGCTCCATCACGTGTATTTCGCGTTAGCGTATCGGTAATTGCCATTGCAGCAGTAAAGCCACGGTCGGGTAGTCTCAAAAATTGAATGTCATAAATATAATGATTACTGCGCACGTTCGTAAACGACAGCGTTGGTACTTTTTCGGCGTGATGTAACTACATTGCTAGTGCTGGACGTTAAATCCCATTGGTCTTACTGTAGACAGTAGATGACAGTCTTTCCCATAGAGCAAGTGTGAATAAAAGCTAGAGACAGATGCTTACAAACTATTCCGAAATACTATATAACAATCAACGTAAAAAAATAATACATGACTGTATACGACTGCTTTATTCTCATACTAGCGTTAATACCTGGTGTTGCCCAAATATGCATTTACTCCATTCTGATATAACTCTCCATCGATTTGTTCCCCCCTATCCACCGCCTTAAGATCCTGTGTTTGCGTATTTCACCACTATCTGTAGCAAATTCCGACCTGTAGTTTTCATGTAGGTCTGAGACGTATCTCTTGAAAAACGTGTCCTACGATAGTATATTTTTGCAGGTCAACACTGTAAATGTGGAACTAAAAGTACGTATTGAGATATCTTATTAGTATCACAGGCGCAAATTTTTGAACAAGGAGAAAAACCAGATTAGTTCGAGGTGCAGTGGATGATAATAGATACCAGATTTACGATCATCCTCACGTACTATATAGCATCAAACAGTTGGCTACAACATATGGTAATTATTACCTGAGATTAATCGCTTTTTGAATAACAGTAAACACCGAGAAACCATGCATGCAGATAAAAAGTGTGTCTTTATATCCAAACAAAAAATATATTACCTGACACAAATAAAATAACTACGAAGAGTAAACACCGGTTGCTCGCCGTGGAGGTTCGAGTCCTCCCTGAGGCGCGTGCGTGGTGTGTGTGTGTGTGTGTGTGTGTGTGTGTGTGTGTTTGTCCTTAGGTTAGGTTACCTTCGTTTAAGTAGTTTGTAAACTACGAACTGGTGACCACGCAGTTTGGTCCGATAGATTTACAAACATTTGAACATTTTTAAGTTTCGGTTTCCGGCAGTTTCCCTAAAGCGTTTAGGCAAGCACACAAAGAGCAGTTCTAATATTCTTTTCCATCTTCCTCCTATCTTATGTAATTAGCTCGTCGTCGATCAAATGTTTGTTAAGCTTATGCTAACTTATACTAAAGACAGCACAAACATCAATGCCGGGGGAGGATTCGAACCCCCGACGGGGCACGGCCTCGCGCATCGGAGCATAGCGCCTCAATGCGCTCGGCCACTCCGCCGGCTCGTCGTCGACGATACATTATACCCCATTCGTTCTTCTTTTATTTCTAAATGAACAAGACTTGTTGAATGTTTTGCGATTAATTGTTGAGCCACTGTGTCAGTTGGACCTCCCAATATCGGACGTAGGCTTCGACGCGTGACATGCTGATGATACGGCGTCTGACGTCATACACGCGCTAACCGAAGCAGAAAGAAATACTTTGCTTTTGTGACAAAGTGAGCTGTAGCGGAACCAGAGGTCCACGGTAGAGTAGCAAGTGATGTTTTCACTATGAGTATGCGAACTTCGATGACTGGTTGATGACCCTCATTTTAATGACGTGACGGGTCAAAGCAATCTGAGGGCGCCGCTGACCTAGCAGTTTAGCGCTGTAAAACACTAGTCTTCATTATCATCTTCTTCATCATCATCAAAGCAAGCGGGTGGTACTGGTAGTGTCAACAATTCTGAATCGTTCTCTTCTAGAGTGGTCGCAAACCCTAGGGAAACAGAGTTGCTATAACTGTTCTGGGTTCGAACAGAGTTTCTTGTGGCCGTTGCAACAGCTCTGTGGGCGAGCAAGGTCTCCGTATTGGGTTCAAAACCCCGCGTTTGGTGGCATTGACTGTCCCACAGCCGCTCTCCTCGCAGCCAAGGACGAGACAACAAAAACGGGAGACGCCCTGCGCACAATGGAGGCGGCGGCTGCACAAGAAGTGGGTGGCCAGCGCGAACAACAGAGCAGGCAGGGGAGGCGGATCCGCCGCTCATTGTTACATCACCTCCACACAGGCCCGGCAATGTGAGCCAACGATGGATACGATTTCCCTTTTTAAGGAATTTTGCAAATGTCCTGCGCGGGACTTCATTTCTTCTGCAATTGTTTCGTATTATATCTGAACGTATTTTCGTGTTACTTTTATTGGTACCAATTTTTCTAAATACGAAACAGTCCTGCCTTCTAGCTTCAACTAAAAATAGTACACAACCTAAGTGCCAATAAATACAATTTCAAGCAAGATAAATGATGTAATAGCTTCACTTATGTTAGATTTTTAGTATTTATATAATCAGTAGCTATAACTGGAGGTTGAACAAGTAATATAAACAAGTGCTGATAACACAACTCATAAACCAAGAAGTGCCACAAATATATATTTTCTTCTACACACAAATTTTTTAAACCATTGTGATAACATTTACGCTGTATAATGTTCAATAAGCCTACTTATTTTATTATATCAGGACTTTTTTTTCACTTTTCTTTGTTTTTATTACCATAAAGGGTCTTCGGTTGACAGACTGGAAAATAAATTTCACATTAAAAATTAGGGAAATATATACGTCTATGTTATTACTTCAGTAACAGTACATTTGGTCAAACTGAGGAAACTGGCAATACAATGCTAATGGAAATGTTGAAATTAATGTAGTTTTAAATTTATAGCTAAAAATGTAACAGTCCACCAAAATTGTGGAATGCCCCCCCTCATTCAACTGCCTTGTCCCTCATTCCTTCCTTCAACAGTTGATCTCACCAACGATGGATGATTAAAGTACAGAGTACAAGTGCTATCTCAGGGTAGTTTACCGACAGCAGCGCTAGTACGGTAGTAACACTAAGAGTGGGCCTTCGCGATCGCCTTTTGATTATATTATGATTATATTTTCTGCTGAGCCCAGTATTCAGCGGTTTTCACAGCAGTCTCACTGGCTACCGCTAAGTCATCAGTTGTACACGCGGCCGGTAGATTCCTGCAGACGAGTAGATATTGTTCGTCCTGCAAGGCACCACACGAACACATTTCATTCTCACTGCTGAAACCCCACTTCTTGAGGTTGGTTTTGCATCTTGACACTCCAACTCGCAGCCTGTTTAAGGTCTTCCAGGTCCCATATGTCAGGTGTGAGCCTTCGGCTAGTTCCTCCTTGACCTTTACTTGATTTTTTCAGAGAGAGAGGGGGTACACGAATTGCTGTAGTTTTCTGCAGGAAACTTATCCTTGACCTCAGTGTTGGCCGTTGAGGCACATGTCCGAACAAAGGATGTCTTTGATCGGTTTCCTGTCTCATCCTCTCCCCTTCTGCTGCAGCTTGTCTGCGAATACCTGGTGGTGCTATACCCATAATTTGGTACAATTTATTGACAGGAGGAGGTTCGTAAGCAACCTGTCACAATTCGTCCTGTCTCGTTTAAAGCTGTATCTACCTGTCTAGCATGTACAGAGTTTTGCCAGATAGGTGCTGCATATTCTGCGGCAGAGAAACATAATGACAAGGCCGATGCTCTAAGCACTTGTGGTTGGGCACCCCAGGCGGTTCCTGTAAGTTTGCGGATGATGATGTTTCGCGCGGCTACTTTGAGCTTCGTTTCTTCACAGTGGGCTTTAAAAGTGAGGGACCGGTCCAGCTTCATCCCAAGGTATTTAGGAGTTTCGCAGTTAAGTAGCTGTTCTCCTCTCCAAGTGATGTTCAATTTCCTCTTGGCATCCCTATTTCTAAGATGAAATGCACAGACGTGGGTCTTTCCAGGATGTGTACCAATGAACGTCGTTGAAAACAGGTGTAAGGACGCAACTAGCATGTGTGGACTAGAGGAAACGGCTAATCGAGTATTGAGGTCGGACTGCGATGAATATTCAGAGGTGTCCTACCCTGTCGTGTCGGCCAAGGCGAAAGCGGCGTCGCTGGCGCGTTGTTTGCGCCTGCCGCCATCATTGTTACTCCAGTCCCATCCTGCCGCCGCGCTCTGAATACAAAAAGTCCGCGCCGGCGGGGCCTTCGCTTCTGCGGCTAACAGCCTGTGATTAGGAAACAATAGCAGCCGTGTCACGCGCGACGCACATCCGGTATCAACCGCCCAACAACACCAAATCACTAACTTCGGCTGCTAAAGAATAATCAGTTGTAAGTGCCATTAACCGCAGTCACGCCAAATGCTGTACAGGGAAAGTGAGTTGTTACAACGACACTTGCAGGTTATAAATGTCATTTATCGTTATAGTAATGAATACTTTTACAATGGAGTACATCTGTGAAGAAGGATTTGTCTGGAAACAGTGGAGCCGCGGCGGAATAGCCGTGCACATGTGCACTAAAGGCGCCTTGCTACGGTACGCGCGGCTGTTCCAAGTCGGAGGTTCGAGGTCTCACTCGGGCATCGGTGTTGTTCTTAGGATAATTTAAATAGCCTGTAAGTTTAGGGACGATGACTACTGCAGTTACGTCCCATAACTTAAACATGTCAAGTGATACGGTGATAGGTACCGAGCAAAACCTCTCATCGAGACAGGATATCGGCTAAGGACATGTTCAAAAACACCTGTCCGGTGTCAAACAGCCGTCGTTTAATACACCGTACCGGACAAAATCAAAATATGGGTCGGCGTAAGGAATTTAAACACTGCTTTTCCTGAATATGAAGAACGAAGACGGCACTTGGACGTCCCATCGTATTTGGGAAGCAAATCCAACTCGCCTTCTTCAAAGCGACTACTCGTACATTTGCACCAAATGGTTTAGGGAAACTGCAGAAACCTAATCCTACATGACCAAACGCACACTGATTTGTTGTGCTTCCTAACGTTTCGCACCGTACAAATATCTTGTCTAGAAGATTTCGCAATTGGTATTTATCTTCTAATGACGTTAGTACGCGCTAAATGGCAATACCGCGTGAAAACAGCCTAACAGCTCTGCTCCGGTTGCCTCATCCAGGCTGTTCGGATATTCTCGTTAACAAACTTTTAGGATTTTCAGAGGGGAGTGAGTATATCATGTCGGGAAATGTCATCCTGTGCCGCTACAAGAACTTCTTTGACACTGCGAAACAAAACTCTTCTTCTGCGACCTCTATGCTTTCCATATGTTGGGAGGACGTAGTGTGAATAAAAATACGAAAAAACTTATTAGTAAACATGGACCCTAAAATGCATAGCGTCACTGGATGTTGTTTCGGACCATTAGTTCAAGCCGGCCGCGGTGGCCGAGGGGACTGAGGCGCTCCAGTTACGGTCTGCACGGCCACTAAGGTCGGGGGTTCGAATCCCCCCCTCGGGCATGGATATTTGTGCCGTCCTTAGTATAAGGTAGTTCATAAGTAGTTTGTAAGTTTAGGGACTGATGACCCCGTAGTTAAGTCCCATAAGCTTAACAAACATTTGAACATTTTTGAACATTAGTTCAAAATGTTCAAATGTTTGTATAGTCTATGGGACTTAACTACGGGGTCATCAGTCCCTAAACTTACAAACTACGTATGAACTACTTACGAACTATGACGGCACAAATATCCATGCCAGAGGGGGGATTCGAACCCCCGACCGTAGTGGCCGTGCAGACCGTGACTGGAGCGCCTTAGTCCCCTCGGCCACCGCGGGCGGCGACCATTAGTTCCTTATCGAAATATTGTGTACATTAATCTTAGTTTGTAACATGAATTTCCGAACACCCTGTATAGATTAGGAACTGAAAAGGGCCCATGACACAGGCCAGATATCACTTCTGTCTCGCTCGGTGACTTTCCATCTATTTTGTGAATTGTGAACTTTCTGTCAGACATCAGGGAATCGTGAATTTAGCATTGGAGGAAAGTGTGTAGCAGCAAGCGACGAATATAGTAAGCAGATTCAAATGAGTGTAGGTTGCCGTTCTTATAAGGAAATGAAGAGACTTATTCAGGATAGAGTAGCGTGGAGAGCTGCATCAAACTAGTCTCCAGCAGAAGACCACAACAAAACAAAACCACTGAAGATAGCACATAAGTGCAGAAATGTAGCTGGTAAAAAACACCTTTACGATAGGCAGTACAGACAAGGAGAGGGTAGAAATAATTCATGGTTGGTGCAACACAGAAATGTTGAAGACTGGGTGGGCAGACTGAGTAAGTAACGATACCGTGCGATCTGTGGCGTCAGGTTACAGATCGGGCGGCCGTTCTCGTCGGAATTTTGAGTCATACCTTGGGTAGCTGTGTTGTCCTTAACATAAGTTAGTTGCAGTAGTTTGTCAAGTCCAGGGACCGATGACTAGAGTAGTCTGGTCCCTTGGAATTACAAACATTTGAACGTTATGAATTAATGATGACGCAGGCTCCCTCGGGAGCGCGCGCGGGTGTGTGTTGCCCTTAGATTAGTTTACGCTAGTTTAAGTAGTTTGTACGCCAAGGGACTGATGACCACAGTAGTTTGCGCCCATAGATTTACAAACATTTGATTTGATAAAGGAGGAAGTCAAACCAGGGAAAAATAAATTTATGAAGCAACATGAATAAGAGAAGTATCTATTCTGACGCTTGGATGACTCTTCAGTTCGATAATTGGAGAAAGTATGGGGAATAAAAACTTACAACGAGACGAATGTGTTTATCTTTCACTCAGTTATGGAGAGATCCAGAAGCTTGTAGAGTATAATAATGCATGGAGAGCTGCATAAACCCAATCTTCAGATTGAGGAAAACAATAACGAGGGTAGCATGCTGAAAGGCGACTGAAGCTAGGGAAGGGAAGCATTATTTTATAGAGGGCGCCTTTGAGAAGTGGCGCGTTGAGAGCGAGCGCCGCGCGTGGTGGCTGGAGCGCGCGCGGGCAGCTCGGCAGAACAAGAGGCTGCGCGGGCCGGATGTTTGCGTCGCGGTGGGCACAAAAACAACTTGTTTGCAGCGGCCAGCTGGCGCGGTCGATAACCAGCCGCCGAGACCGCCACCTGCCCTCCTCTCCTGCTCGCTCTCCTCTCCAGGATGCGGCCGACGCGGTAAACACCGTTGCCGTTAGCTCGCCTCAATGCGTGTCCAAATTCCCGGCCTTCTGTCAAAAGAACTGGGAAACTGTAGCTCTGTCTTGTTTACGACAGAGGAATGCAGAGGCGGGGATTCTACAACTGTTGTTGCTGGCCTGGCTGATAAGAGCACTTCCTTCGTTTGAATAAAATCTGTCTGTTTTCTGATAGCTCCCAATTACAGTCTTTACAGCGACAACGCCAATGGAAGCAAATGTTAAATGTAACTAAACTTTGTCGTATTCTATTTATTTGACATACCAACTGAAAACCATGTTGGTTCACCTCCCCTTGCCTCGACCCTCTTTCCGTCTCTTTGTTCATATGCTCTCCCACTCTCCACCCTCCCCCCCCCCCCCCCAAATGTCTATTTTCTGCTTACCTCTCCGTCCATCTCCTCCTACATCTCTGTCAGCCCATTTCCTTGTCCACGTCTGTGAAAAGTTAAGCACATATATCTATCAACTTTGATAGTGAACGGTGAAATGAACATTGTTAGCTCTTTTCTGATCTTTCGCCCCAGTTGATTTTTATAATTAATATGTAAATATTGGTTTATATAAACTGTCTATGCAACTGAAATACAACTTTTGGCATACGCGTTTCAGCTTTATTTGCACGTTATCTTCAGTGGCAATTTCATAGAAGCGGGTTTACATGTGCAGTTTGTTGTGTTTCTTTATTCTTTTAGTTCATTTGGATTTTTCATTTCAGCACTAGGTAAATGCCACAACAACCAGAGTCAACAAACAGCGCATATAAACCAGCATCTACGAAAATTATCACCGCAGATGCCTTGCAAATAAACTTGAAACGTGTTTGGCCAAATACTTGTCTTATATCAGTTGCATATAAATAGATATCTGCATACTAATCGGTGAAAGTGCGTAAAAGTTTATTGCAACGTATCCTCTGCCATGCACCATACAGCGGCTTTCGGAGTATAGAAACCTTCACCACGGAAACATGCATACGTGCGCCAAAGTTCATAGTAACTATCAATCGATGTCGAAGGCCGTTACAGAGCGAGGTGGGGCAGCGGATAGCACACAGTTCTCGCATTCTAGAGGACGGTCGTCCAAATTCGCCTCTGGACATCCACATTTCGGTTCCCGTGATTTTCCTGAATTGCCTCGGGCAAATGCTGGGGTGGCTCCTTTCAAAGGACACGGCCGACTTTCTACCACACCCTCAACAAAAACAATCCCGACGTGGGCTCCGTCCCTAATGGGCACGTTTACAACGATACATTAAAACCTAATATTCCTTCCTTCTTGCCTTCTAAGTCTGTCGTAGAGAACCCTCCCCCATGAACCGTAAGAAATGTTCTGAAGACAGTGATTTTCCCCTTCTTCTGATGGCCAAGTGTCTAAAATTCCAACAAGAATGCAACAAACTGTTGATCTGAATGGGTTACAAACACTTACTCTTATATTCAAAAATCGATTTCACGCATTAAACATATTGTGATCTGGTAGCTAAAGTAGGTACCACCCAAAAAGAAACTGATGCCACTTAACTTATTCAGTCTTTATGAATTAACACTTATTTGAGCTACCCCGTGAGGAGTAAGTGTGGATATGCGACGCACTAAATGTCAGCGACAACTATTGCATGTATGTGCGTGAGAGAGAGAGAGAGAGAGAGAGAGAGAGAGAGCAGTGGCGTAGCCGAGCGGTCTAAGGCACCTCGCTGCGGAGCGCGCGGTTGCTCGCCGTCGGAGGTTCGAGTCCTCCCTGAGACAGGGATGCGTGTGTTTGTCCTTAGATTAGTTTATAACTTAGTTTAAGTAGTTTGTAAGCTACGGACTGGTGACCACTGCAGTTTTGGCCCACAGCTTTACAAACTTTAGAACTATTGTATGAAATGATAGACAATTTGATCCTGCAACATTCGTAGATCACGGTCACTTTCCCAGCATTCACATTCAGTATAAATCATCTGAATCTACGTGGCATCCGTCTAAAAAAATTTTAATCTAAGGTCTCATAATTCAATTTTTCGTAAACGCCTAATGTAGTACTATGTCATTCTCGTAGCTATGCTTTGTCGTTTGGTCATAATCGTCTATGTAACACAGAACCTTTTCAAACTGAATCCAGAAAAAAAAAAGTTTTTATGTGCGTTTCTTGCTCATCCGCAAGTTGAACTCTCCGGAACAAAAGCTGTGATGTTATTCTGCCGCTGGCACGTTCTACTTTAATGTGAGACTGCACATTCGAACAACTGTCTTCCACGCCTGCTCGTTCTTGTTGTTCTGCATCTTTGCTTCGATTTTATTTCCGATATCGTGACTACTATTTATCTGATTCACATCAGATGGCTCTTCACGTCAAAATATTCCATAATGTACTTTAAATGACGGCATTTGCACTAATCGGCGACGAAATGGAATAGCATGGAAAGTCACTGATAAGGATTCTATAGAAAAAGGTTTCAACTTCTACAGTTATACCCCGTAACCACTTTACATATTATACCGGAATCTACTTCTGGGATGTATTTCTTACATGACCTACCCATTGATCCGTCCATCCCTTTCACTGTTCCAGTTCGTAACGGTGCGTGCAAACTAGCACAAATTGGGACAAAAATTGGAAAACTCTTCTCTGTTCACTAAACAACACTGTGGTGCTGTACCAAATTCTCACCTGAAAGCGAGCAACACAGCATCATCCTAAGCGCCGATGTGCATTGCGCTTTCGATATCAAGAACAGTTCTGGAAAATTACTTTGCAGATTCCCTGCTGAATTCTAGAGAAGAGATTTTCTTTCTCCAGATACGCCAAACTAAGAATGCAAACAACATGTTCCATACAACACAACAGATTAATGTTAGCCACAAAGCTTTATAACTTTGCCAGTTGGTTGGCCTATCGGACCAGATCAGTTACGTTCCCCCTTCTTTGTTCCAGTGACCAATAATAAACTACTCCGAGAGGGAAAAAGTTTATTTTTCTTAATCAGTCTGGTCCTAGTGGCTTCATCTGTTGAGCGATTTTTATTGATCTATTTTATTACCGTTTTATTAAGCCGTCATCATATAAACCAATAACCTACCGCTGTGAGGAAGCGAATTACGATCTCTCGGCGTAAATAGTTTCGGAATAGTGTATTCAGTATTATATGATCTTCTTTGTGATATCTTTCGTTTCTGTGTCAATACTTTGGACACTGAGGGGCGGAATTGTTGATTTCAACCCGGTTAGTGATTTTACGTAAAACCACAACCTCTTCGTATTTTTTGTTCGACAGATCGTAAAAATTTACTGAGAATTTACAGAACGCCCCCGGAATTGCCCTCATTACGCTGAAAATGCTACTGCTTGTCAACTTGAACTTCCTTAATCTGTTATGAAGCTCCCTTTGCTTTCATAGCAGCCATGTAATAGATCTGTTGAACCAGGGTGGAATTTTCTCAACTTCCACTACTTTTCCCAGCAGTGAAGGACTGAGAAGTTACACAAATATATTTTAATGTTATCCGTCTGTGTTTAACAACTTCGCCCTCGAGTGGTTTACTCAAATCTTCTGCTATTTCTATGTTGTCATTCTTGCAACTAAAAATACGAGTATTCCTCACCTTTCTTAACACTCTTTGTGCATCTTTAGTAATTGTATTACAAACGCCTCTTATTGCCCCATTCCTTACTTTGAAAAGTGTACGACTATTAGCTACAAAATATAAGACTTTAGCACAAGTTAGCTACCTATCAGCTGCAACCATTTTTCAGAAAAAAATGTTCGAAACATTCCCTAAGTATCGAATTGAAGTTACCCTCTGTTACCATGGCATGATCAGGAAATGAACTCGAGATAGTATGCAAATTTTAACTGAAGGGAAGCACTTTACCCATTCTTTTGATGAGGCAAAACAGGTTATTTCTCAAAAAAAATGTTTGTAAACCTATTGGACCAAACTACTATGGTCATCAGTTCCTAGACTTAAAAACTACTTAAACTAACTTATGCTGAAGACAACAAATGCACCCATGCCCAACGATGAGCAGAGGAGCGCTCCGCAACTAGGCGCCTTGGAACGCTCGGCCACTTCACCGCGGCGACTCGGTTTGATTTCAGATACAGCAACACAAGATTAGCACACGAGTCGTTGAGTAAAATGGATACCATACACGTCTCGGTTACTAAATGTGGCAGCTGCTACTCTTGATAATGTCACCCATCTACTGTAATGCTTGTTGCTTAAACTTTCGTAGTTACAACATTTCATCAGTGATGGGCATCAGTGAAAGCAGATGCTGCGGTCACTGGAATATGGTGGAACAGACTTCACATGTGAACACTGAAGCACATGTTTACTTTCGGCTTATGATCACTCTGGTCCGTAAGGCTTCCGTCCCGCAACCGACGAGGATAATAAACAGTTCTTAATTGATATTCGGAAGCTTCGATGAGTAAGTATCCGGAAAAAAGACATCCTGTCCATAAATAGCTTGTTCTTTCGTGATGTTTGAAATTGCAGAAAGAAATTCTTACTAAGAACGGCCTGCTATCAAAGAGGGTCTGTTTAACCTGCAATAGTATTAACATGCTTTTCCCACGAGAGTAAACACTAGAGGAAAAAGATTGTGTCGTAAAACAATTGCGACCAACGGGCACATTAATGAATGGGCACACAACCGCAAACAAATATTTTAATTTACTTTAGGAGTCAACAACTATCAATCGGACAATGGTAAGGTAGTACCAGAAAGACAAAGAAAACACCTCCTCTTTATGCAACGAACTAAAGCGCTCTCTTTCTCTCTAGACATAGATAAATGGGGAAAATGCCTACAACAAAGAACTTCATGGTATGGTGAACATCTTCAGCAAGTAACGTTGCGTGTTATAATCTGATAAGATATGAAATGAAATGTGATGAACAGACAATATTACCATTAGGAAAGAGAACACAAGAGTTACATTTGTTTGAAAGGTTTTGGGAAAGTGAAGAGTGACACAAAGTCTATTATTCAGCATTCGTAATCCTTATGACAAGAGCGATCGAACAGGTACCAATATGCGCTGCTAGGCGCGTAATAAGTTGGTTTAGCATTATCTTCGGAAAAATGATCGGAAATCCTTGTAAGATAAACGATATAATTCCCACGAAAGGCTGTAAGCTGTATTGGAAGACGACAGTGCCCCCATTTTTCTGATATCATTGATTATCTGGTGTTTATCAGAATAAGATAAGAGAGATTAAGGATTCTACAGAGGATGTGATTGGATAGTAATTTTTTATTCGCCAAGAACACCAGTGGGTTTGCAAGGGAGCATTAGGCAACGACTGACTAAAACGGGGGAAACTTAACACGATAGAAATAGTATGCGCAGCGTCGAGGGACAAAATAGTGAAGATCTCAGAGTATTACATAGATAGAAACGCAATGCCTAATACGGGAGGTACTGAACTTAATAGATACAAGGAGAAAACATAAACATGCAGCAAATGAAGCAATTAAAAGAGGCCGCGCGGGAGTAGCCGAGCAGTCTGGAGCGCCACGTTACGGATCGCGAGGCCTCCCGCGTCGGAGGTTCGAATCCTCCCTCGGTCAGGGATTTATGTGTTGTCCTTAGGTTACTTTAACTTTTAAGTAGTTTGTAAGCTAGGGACTAATAACCCAGCAGATTTACAAACATTTGAATTAAAAGGGAGTACGGATGGCTACAAAAAGAAAGAGGTTACCTGGAAGTGCAAACTGGCTTTGCAGGAGTGATTAGAGGACAAATGTAAATTCGTAGAAGAATGTATAACTACGGGAAAGATAAAGAAACGCCTACAGGAAAAGCAGCTGTATAATTATCAAGAACTCCAATGGTAAACCAATACTAAGGAAAGAAGGGAAACCAGAAAGGTGGAAGGAATATACGGAAGACCTATACAAGGAAAATGAATTTAAACGCAGAACTGTAGAAAGGGAAAAGAAAGTATATTAAGGCGAGATGGGAGATATAATACTGCGAGAAGAATTTGAGAGAGTACTGGAAGATTTTAGTCGAAACAAGGGCCCTGGAGTATATATTATCTGTGAATTACTGATATCCATGAGAGAGCTAGCCATGGCGAAACTACTCCATCTGTGTAAGATGTACGATAAAGATGAAATACCCTCAGACTTTCAGAAGAATTTAATAACGAAGAAAGCAAGTGCAGACAGGTGTAACATTACAGAACCATCAGTTTAATAAGTCGTAGTTGCAAAATACTAACAGTAATTATTTACAGAAGAATGGAAAAACAGGAAGAATCGATCTCGGGCATGGCAAGTTTGGATTTGGGGGAAATGTAGGAACTGGTGACAACTGGTAACAATCACTTTACGATTATCTTAGAATACGTTAAGGAAAGGCAAGCCTACATTTACAGGTTTCGTAGATTTTGAGCAATCTTTCGACAAAGTTGACTGGAATATATTAAAATTCTGAAGGTAATAGGAGTGAAATATAGTGAACTAAAAATGATATTCAACTTTTACAGAAACCAGACGAAAGTTGTAAGAGGCTAAGGCATAAAAAGGACGAAATGGTGGGGAGTAAGACTGGGTTGTAGCATTTTCCGGATGTTATTCCATCTGTACATTGAAGAAGTTGTGAAGGAAAGCGAGGAGGAATTTAGAGAAAGAATTAAAATTAAGGGAGCAGAATTAAAAACGTTTCCGTTTATAGATTTCAGTCGGGGACAGCGAAGTACTTGGAAGAGCAATTGAATAGAATGTACAGTTAGATTAGATCAGTACTTGTTCCACAGATCATGAATACGACACTTCGTAATGATGTGGATCGTGTCAGGTTAATGGAAGGTGTCTTTACAAAATATTACTTTGTTCTAAATATTACATGACACTATTTTTTTCAGATTTACTATTTTATATCTAAAAATTCATCTATAGTGTAGAAGGAGTTGCCATTCAGACATTCTTTTAATTTATTTTTAATTGCTAGTTGGCTATCTGTCAGGCTTTTGATGCTATTTGGTAGTTGACCAAAGACTTTTGTGGCAGCATAATTCGCCTCTTTCTGTGCCAAAGCTAGATTTATCTTGAATAGTGAAGATCATTCTTGCTCCTAGTGTTGTAGTTATGTACACTGCTATTGCTTGTGAATTATGTGGGATTGGTAATAACAAATTTCATAAGTGAATATATATATTGTGAAACTACAGTGAAGATCCCTAGCTCTTTAAATAAGTGTCTGCAGGATGATCTTGGATGGGCTCCAGCAATTATTCTGATCACACGCTTTTGTGCAATTAATACTTTTTTACTCAATCATGAATTACTCCTGAAAATGATGCCATACGAAAGCAAAGAATTAAAATAGGCATAGTAAGCTAATTTACTGAGGCAATTACCCTAATGTCATAAATAGCTGAACTCAAACGTTTCAGCAGATCTTCAATGTGTTTTTTCCAGTTCAACCCCTCATCAATGCATACACCTAAAATTTTTGAATATTCTACCTTTGCTACAGATTTCCGTCTATATTTATTAATGGTGTCATTCCATTTACTGTACGGAACTGTATGTACTGTGTTTTATCAAAATTTAATGATGTCCATTTGCTGAGAACTATTTAATGATTTTCTAAAAGACGTCGTTTACAATTTCTTCAGTTAGTTCTTGTCTGTCAGGTGTGATGACTATACTTGCATCATCAGCAAAAAGAACCAGCTCTACATCTTTATGAATAGAGAATGGCAAGTCATGAATACATATTAAGAACAACAAAGGGCCCAAGACCGAACCTTGTAGAACCCCATTTTTGATTGTTCCACAATTTGAGGGATCAGCTGTTTTTTTTGCATATTATGTGAATTACTTATGTCAACTTTCTGCACTCTTCCTGTTACGTATGATTTAATCCATTTGTACACTGTCCCATTCATACCACAATACTTTAGTTTATCTAGAAGAATTCCATGATTTACACAAACGAAAGCCTTGGACAGATCAGAAAAAATCCCAATGAGTGATGTCCGGTTATTCAGAGCATTTAATCTTTCATTGCTGAAAATATATATAGCATTTTCTGTTGAAAAGCCTTTCTGAAAACTAAACTGACATTTTGTTAGAAATTTATTTTTACCTATTTGTGAAACTAGAATACATTACTTTTTCAAGAATTTTGAATAAGGCTGTCAGATGTGAGATTGGGCGGTAGTTATTGACATCAGACGTATCCCCTTTTTTGTGCAGTGGTTTAACAATAGCATATTTCAGTCTATCAGGGAAAACACCCTGCTTCGGAGAACTATTACATATGCGACTAAGACTCCTACTTATTTCTTGAGAACAAGCTTTTATTACCCTGCTGGAAACAGCATCAATTCCATGTGAGCTTTTACTCTTGAGAGAGTTTATGATTTTCTTAATTTCAGAAGGAGAGATGGGTGGGATTTCTATTGTATCTAATTGTGTAGGTATAGCCTCTTCCATTAACTGCCTTGCTACTTGTAATGAACATTTAGATCATATTTTCTCTAAAACATTTTAAAAAATAATTATTAAAAATGTTTTCTACTTCTGGCTTGTTAGTTGTAAACTTTTCATTCACTTTGATGGTAATGCTGTCTCCCTGTGCTCTTTGTTGTCCTGTCTCCCTGGTAATAATATTCCAAATTGTTTTTATTTTGTTATCAGAGGTACTAATCTCAGACATGATGCACATGCTTCTGAACTTTTTAATAACTTTTCTTAATGTAGCACAGTAGGTTTTATAATATTTGACTGTGTCTGGGACATTACTCTTTCTTGCTGTTAGATACAGTTTCCTTTTTTGGTTACAAGATATTCTTATTCCTTTAGTAAGCCATGGTTTCTTATCATTATATTTAACTATTTTCTTGGGGAAACAATTTTCAAATACTTTTACAAATGTATCATGAAATAAGTTGTATTTTAAATTAGCATCAGCTTCCTTATACACCTCATCCCAGTCTAACTGCTGAATATTTTTCCTGAAATTTCTAATTGTGCAACCGTTAACTGAATGCACTACTTTGGATGGCTGTTTTGAATTACAGAGAGGAACTATGTCATTTACAGTAACTAGCTGTACACCATGATCGGAAAGACAATTCTCAACAGGACAAACACGTATGTTTTTAAACTTATCTTGGTCTATAACAAAGGTATCAATCACTGTGCTGCTGTCCTTTACTGCCCGAGTAGGAAAATCAATTAGAGATGACGAATTGAGACAACCGAGTAAAACTTCCAGGTCATTCTTTTTATTAAATTCCTTTAGTGACTCAACTTCGAAACCTCCACAAATAATAATTTGTTTTCCCTTTTCTGACACATACCACAACAAGGCATCCAAATTTTTCGTAAATAACTTAAAATTTCCTGAAGGGGACCTATATACTGTTACAATTATAAAAGAAGGACCTTTTTTCAGTTTAAGCTGACAGCCACATGCTTCTATATGTTGCTCTACACAAAACTTTTGTGTTTCTAAACTTTTTACACAGTATTAACTTTTGACATAGATGGCTACTCCTCCTTTCACCTTATGCTCTCTATTCACAATGTGCTGCTAGTTTGCAACTGGTTATGTTTACTTTTTCCATATCCGTCACAATGTGATGCTCAGATAGGCTTAGTACATCTATTACATTCTCTAATTCTACGTCATCTAAACAAACCAGTAGTTCATCTACTTTGTTCTTTAATCCCCAATATTTTGGTGAAATGTGGTAACATTTTTTACTTTACTTTTGTCAGATTCATGTGAGTTTTTTGCATCTTTAGCACATGCCTGCCTGAGCTTCCCATTGGACCCTAGTCTTAGCCTAAAAAAGAGGCACATTCAAACGTTTGTTAAGCTTAAGGGACTTAACTATGGGATCATCAGTCCCTAAACTTACAAACTACTTATGAACTAGCTACAACTAAGGACGGCAGAAATATCCATGCCCAAGGGTGGATTCGAACCCTCGACCGTAGTGGCCGTGCAGACCGTTACTGAAGCGCCTCAGTCCCCTCGGCCACCGCGGCCGGCAGAGGTACATTCATGAATTGCAGTGTCCACCCTTAAGGTGTTTGCTATTACCCCAGCCAGTGTCCTGAAGGGAGGATATAAAAGAACATCAAGAATAGCAAAAGAAGGTTAACATAATGTGGCTGAATTAAATCTGACAAAATGAGGGAACTAAATTAGGAAACGAGAAAATATGGTTATACATAATTTCTGTTTTATGGGCAGTAAAAGACTCCTGAGTTGTTGTAGTGCAGATACAAAATGATAACTGCCAATTCGAAGAAAAGCATTTGTGAAGAAGATGCAATTCGTTAACATCGGATAATTAAGAGTTTGGAATTCTTTTCTAAAGGCTTTGTCTGGATTGCAGCGTTGTACAAGAGTAAAACCGGGACGATAAACAGATCAGGCAAGTAGACGATAGAGGCTTCTGATATCTGCTGCAAAAGAATAATTCTGAATATTAGATTGATGGTTCGAGTAACTAATGGCGAATTACTGAAGAGTAGATAGAGTATGGTGGAGAGTTTCATCAAACCAGACTTTGGACTGAAGACCGCGACAAACACCAGTTGAACAGGATATATCCTCTGTTTTGCACCGTACAGGCGCTTATGAAACAGATAAATGATGAGTACATAACTGCCGCCAGAAGCAGGCGTATGGTTGACACGTCATTGTTAGTGCCAGTTTAGCATTTATTGTGCTATCAACTGGCAGAGAAGTACTGGATTTGCGTACACAGGAAAAAATAAGCCACAGAAGAGTGAAAAATGCCACTTCAATGTGCAAGCACAGGCGAATCGTCGTCGTCTATGCAGATGGCCCAAAAATGGAGTCAAGTGACCAATCGCGCGTGTACGGCCTCTGCGTCCAAACATGGATTTATACAAATGTTTGTGAAGCTTAAGGGACTTAACTGCGGGGTCATCAGTCCCTAAACTTACAAACTACTTATGAACTACGTTATACTAAAGACGACACAAACATCCATGCCCGAGGGGGGATTCGAACCCCCGACGGGAAACGACCTCGCGCATCGGAGCATAGCGCCTCAATGCGCTTGGCCACTCCGCCTCGGCCCTCTACGTCATACGGAGTAGCCACGAGCAATACTTCATATTTGGAGTGGACATTGTATGTAAACATGGGTGAAAGCAAGGGAAAATCGTGTGTACCTGTGGTCAAGGTTATACAATGTACGACGTTGCTTCATTTGCACGGCTGAATAGTCATTGTGTTGTTACAATGGTCACAAAACAGCCATATCAAAACTGCGATCGGAAAAATATACTGACGCGTTTCACAGCTCATGAATTAAAATAATCACTTCGAAACCGGACATGAATTGCCGCCGGTAGCGAATGAAGATCCATCCCAACCTATTCGTGAAGGAACATTGCGACAGAAAATTTCAGTGAATATCCGCATGATCAGTATGTTGTTATTGCTCCTAGCTTACTAGACGGCGGATATTTGAATAGTTTTCTGAACACTTCCCAAACCTTATTATATTTTAAAGGGATTGCAAAAACGTCTAACTTGAACAACATACAAAATCCATGGGAGATGAAACAACCGGTAAAACGCCAACGTCACCTTTCCTAAAATTTTTTGCCAATGCGCGAGCGAAATTTTAGCGCGTGGTTTCACCTGGAAACGGCGTACATGCACAATATCGTGGACACTCTTGTTAAGCGTATATTCGCAGTTACGAAATCCAGGAAAGGAATTACATAGTATTAAACGAGACTATTTTTTGTCCAGTGAGCTTATTTGTAAACCCTTGATTTACGGCAGTATATGAATGGTATCCGGACAATGAAGGAGGTTTCAGCATTAGTCAAAACATAGCAAACACTGCCATTCTGCATGAATTAGATTGTATTAGGAAAGCCTGGAGTTCCACCTTCGCTGTTCTCACCCACGGAGCAACAGCTGACGTGATGTTTACATAAAGCACACGGAACCGTCGCGGATGATTCAGATGAGGACTCTCCTTTCCTGTTGCTGTTATCCTACCTACGATAGCACGATTGTGAACGTCATTGGCCAATAGTGACCCGGCGACAAGCAGTGTGACTCCAGAAGTTAATTACTGGGCAGATTTACAGGTCGCGAGGAGAGGAGTGGAGACGCGGCATCTGAGCTGCGGCCGGGCACGGCTGCATGTGGCAACGTGGTGTATCAGCAGATGGGCGGCTGCAGCCGACAGACGCCCTGCCGCTGGGGAACCCCCACAAAGGCTCTGCACCTGACCGCGCCGCCTACAGAAGACGGCCTTGCAGCACAAATTCTAAGCACCACTTTAATCAGTCCCTGCCTCCCTACCACTGACAATTCTCAAAGAAACAATCTACCGTCAATTCGAAGTAACACATCATTTTATAAACACACACACACACACACACACACACACACAAACATACATGTGCACTATAAACAGAAGAAGCAATAACCGACAAAAGAAATAAAACAGAAAGGGAAAGAAAGGGAAAGAAATTTCAATATTTAGGAGCTCAACTGGGAAACAAAAGTGAGAAAATGGTAGGGAGACGACCAAAAGAACATAATAATGCGGAAGTGCGAAAAGAAATAGGCCTAAGTTTAAAGTGCTTGGGATTTACTGATGATATTGCTCACCTAGTCAACACTATTTAAGAAACACAGAAGAAGTTAAACCACTACAAGAAATAGCACAGAAAATTTGCCACAGTACAGTGGCGGCTGGTGCTTTGAGTGGCACTGCCCCCCCCCCCCCACCCGACATCCAAATCAAGCGCACCTCTGCGAATGGCGCCGAGGAAAACCCCCTGGTCCCCCCTCCCCTTCCCTTTAGATATATTTTCGTTAAAAGATCTGCAGAAACCTTATCTGAGCTTGCTTGCGCTTGCTTCAACTCGAGCTGAGGCCACGGTCTACAAAGTTTCTTTATTTCACAATTTTGTTCCAAGCTTAAAGTTGAGTAATTTGTTTCTAAAAGATAGTGAACCTTATTGATTTTTCCTTTGGTAACACCTAAGAACATATGAGTATGCACATAGACACTAAAACTCAGTAACTGACGACACTGTTAAGTGACTGTAACAAAATGAATCTGTTACGTTGAACAGACAAGCCTCATTCGGGTCACGTAACACTGCAAGCAGCACCTCCTCCTAACCTTACGCATGCGCAAAGGCTGCTCTCCCCCACATCTTTTCAAACAGTTAAATATTTGTATATGTCATTTACCCTCAAAATCGCGACACACTTGCTAAAACGCCCAAAGATATGTGGCAAGTAACAATACAAAAGTCATCAATGTTCCCGTATCTGTTAAAAAGAAGATTGGGTTTTAAAAAATTTGTGGTAATTATTCAGCAATCAGTCGTCATAAATATAAATTCTTTATTTGTTGGCAAATCCGGATTTCGACCACTGTGTGGTCATTATCAATGCTTACAATAAATTAAAAAACTTAAAATATCTCGACCTCCATGTAGGAGGTTGGAGGTCGAGATATTTTAAGTTTTTTAATTTATTTAAGCATTGATAATGACCACACAGTGGTCGAAATCCGGATTTGCCAACAAATAAAGAATTTATATTTATGGCGACTGATTGCTGAATAATTACCACAAATAAAATACAGTCGTGGAGCACCCAGTCCAATATGGAATCAAGCCTTTTAAAAAATTGCTTCCAGTCGGTGCCGGCCGCGGTGGCCGAGGGGACTGAGGCGCTCCAGTCACGGTCTGCACGGCCACTACAGTCGGGGGTTCGAATCCCCCCTCGGGCATGGGTATTTGTGCCGTCCTAGTTCGTAAGTAGTTTATAAGTAGTTTGTAAGTTTAGGGACTGATGACCTCGCAGTTAAGTCCCATAAGCTGTACAAACATTTGAACATTTTTCCAGTCGGTCTCGAACTCACTACCTTCGTCGGCGCAGTACGATGCTGCTAACCAAATGGCTATTTTTTGCTAGGTGAAGAGTAGTGACTTCATTATATTCATGATCGGATCTTTTGAAGTCTTTTACAGTTGATGCATCTTTAATATAGTTATAAGATAATTTATCAAATATGACGTGTTTTTGATCAATCTTTAATGCACCGAACACAAATATCTGTAATTTTCACTAGCTTTCTTAGGAAATCGAATTACTATATTCTTCTTGAAGTCCGAGTGTATTTCCCCTGTCTCATGCAACCTGCATACCAGGTGGAACAATTCCGTCATGACTGGCCCTCCTAACGATCAGCAGTTCAGACGGAATTTCATGTATTTCAAGGCCCTTGTTTCTAATTATCTTTCAGTACACTGTCGAATTTGGAATTTCATCTACTCCATGGGCCTTGTTTCCACTGATCTTTCGGTACAGTGTCGAATTCTTCTCGCAGTATCTTATCTCCTATATCATCTTCCACTACTTCCTCCATTTCTAGAATACTGCCTTCAAGTTTATTTCCTTTGTACAGGCATTCTATATATTCCTTCTACCTTTCCCTTCTTTTCTTAGTACTGGTTTTCCAAATGAGTATTGACATACATGGAGCTGCATTTCTTGTCTCCAAAAGTCTCTCTTATTTTCCTGTAGCTGGTATCTATATTTACCCTAGTTATACATTCTTCTACGGTTTTGCATTTGTCCTCTAACCACTCCTTAGCCAGTCTGCACTTCCTGCCAACCTCATATTTCAGTTGTTTGTACTCCCTTTTACCTTCTACACTTGTTGCATGTTTTATATTTCTCCCTTCATCAATTAAGTTTAGTATCTCCTGTGTTATCAAAGGATTTCTATTAGGCCTTGTCCTGCCTGTATCATCCTCGGCGGCCTTCACTGTTCTACCTCTCAGAGCTACCCATTCTTCTTCTACTGTATTACTTTCGCCCGTTTCAACCAATCCTTGCCTAATGCTCTCTCTGGTTCCTTCAATTTGTCCAGTCGCTTAATTTTTAACGTACAGTTCAAAAACTGTAAGTTATGGTCAGAGTCTATATCTGCCCCTGAATTGGTTTTAAAGTTTAAAACCTGGTTTCTCAATATCTACCTTTCAATTATAGTCAATATGGTACCCCCACATTGTCATATAGTCTTCTTTCTTGATAATTAAACCACGCGTTTCTGATTATTAAATTGTACTCTGCACAAAATTCTACCAGGCGATCTCCTCTTTCATTCCTTTTCCCCAATCCATATTCACCTACTATCTTTCCTTCCCTTTCCTACTACCGAGTTCCAATCCACTATCACAATCAAGTTTTTCCTTTTATCTCCTCATACATTTCTTCACTCTCATCATCGGAAGAGCAATTCCGCGCGACTGTTGCAGAGAAGATGCCTCTACAATTCTTAGATTCAAACGTGGCAGCAGTGGAATGGCCGAGCGCTCTAAGGCGCCTTGCTGCGGAGCGTGGAGTTGCTTATCTTCGAGTGTTAGAATCCTATGTTGTGTGTGTGTGTGTGTGTGTGTGTGTGTGTGTGTGTGTGTGTGTTGTCCATAGGTTAGTTTACCTAGGTTTAAGTAGTTTGTCAGCTACGGACTGATGACCACACAGTTTGGTCCGATAGATTTACAAACATTTGAATATTTGAAATAGTAGCCTAGTGTAAGTCGTTCAATTGGACGCCACTTCGGCGACTTGCGTGTCCCTAGCCTACCCCAATTATCCAGCCGTGGAAAGGCCACACGATCTAGATACAAGGCCTCACGACAAGCTCGTGTCACGTCACACCGATAGGCAGGCATCGCGAGCTCACTGGATGACGCTACGAGGAAGTGGGCAGTGCCCGGCGGCCAGCCAGTGAGGTTGCGAAGGCAGCCTATCACTATGACGTGACTCGGACTGGTTGTGAGGCCTTGTATCTAGAAGGTGTTGGGTAAGGTGGACCTACAGCTTAACGTGGAAACCGAACCACGCGTCGTTTCTTGCGACTAAACGTGTTTTAATGTGAAATATTTCAAAAGTCAAAAAGTGAGAATTGCTAAACGAGGAAAAAAAAAAAAAAAAAAAAAAAAAAAAAAAAAAAAAAAAAAAAAGAAATTCTTATTATTTGACTCTTAGCAAGAAAAATAAAGTAAGAAAGACGCTATTTACTGCATTTTTGATATTGCTTCGAGTGTGCCGCGGTGGAGTAGCCGAGCGGTCTAAGGCGCCTCGCTACGGAGCGCGCGGTTGCTCGCCGTCGGTGATTCGGGTCCTCCCAGGGGCATGGGTGTATGGGTTGTCCTTGGGTTAGTTTACCTAGGTTTGAGTACTTTGTAAGCTACGGACTGATGACCACGTAGTTTGGTCCGATCGATTTACGAACATTTGAATTTTTGAGTGCTTGCAGGTGTATTTTGTCAACAAAATACTAAATATTTTCTTATCACAATTAATAAACGATTATAGCATTGCTTGTTTCTACGTAAACAGTGCCTTTATAAGCAAGCCTGGTCATTCTGGTGCATACACCTATACAACTTTAATACTACCGACAAAACGAAAACGGCTACTCGAAACAGACGAGACAGTACTGGAAGAACACACCAGAGGCGCTGCAGTAGACGCACTCTTCTTGAACAGGAAACCTCACAAGAAGAGCACATTGGTTTCGGATATTAGAATTTTATATATATGGTACGTGAAGTTCAGAACTCAAATAGCAATCAGTCAAAGCTATCTGACCTAACTGTAAAAAATTCTCGAGAAAATCGACTTTTAAGTTTTGCAAGTCACTGTAAGTTCGAATCAAATGTGTTGGTGTAGCTCAGGTAGTAGCATTCTGGCCTGACAACTCTGGGATCGGTGGTTCGAATCCTGTTGCGAAAGATTTTTTTTCTGTGTGCTCGAATACCTACACAATTTTAATATTTGACGGTAACTTTTACGACAAGTGTACGTATTTTTGTTTCTTCGTTATATTCTATATTTTAAAGGAGCTTGTTATTAATGATGTTTTAAGTCTAAAACCGTAAGTTACATTTTTACAGTATTGGCTTCACTACTAGTTGACGACGGTAGTCTTTGATTGTTCAGTATGTGAAGAACTGCAACACTGATTTTGGAAAGTTATCTCTATAGCTACTAATGGCTTTCCAAGCAGCTAACCTACTCAACCATCGATTTACGTGACGACGAGGTTTTCAGCTGGTCTACATTGTAGTATCCTGCGATACCGCAAGTCCTAGAGGTAAACCGCACCACCATACGTTGGCCATCCTGCCGCTGCTGCTTGCGCCGTCGCCAAATGAAAAAGCGACGTGAGGACACACACCCGAGACTGTGAGCGTCGCCTAGCGGGGGAACCGAGGTGAGGAGACCGGGCAGCGGACAGGGTGGACAGTACAGGAGTTGCAGTACGTAAGTTCACAGTTCGCATATGGCCAGCATACAAGTTACTTGCCAGTCATTGCTTGTAAAATGTGTTGTATGACAGCTACCTCTCTACTTATGTTTAACATTCTGTTCAAGTGATACTAATAATTTTTGTGCTTCAGAACCCGGCCTGCCTTGGGAAGCCTGCCCTTAGTTATGTGGGACCTAGTCCCTACCTCAGCCACCTCCTGTTCTCCTTCCTGTAAGAGATGAGTTCTCACATACATACTTTTGAACAACCTGATACGTGAATTAAGATATTCCAAAATGTTTTATATAAATGAATTCGAAAACGAAAACAAATTCTGTCCCAGTGGGAGAACCACGGACTCTATGGGTGGGAGGCCCGAACACTACCATCTGCGCTACACCGACATATGCTGCTACGGTTTTAATCATTTATAGTCAATGTGTTGAAGAGAGCGTATAAAATGAACATTAACAAGAGCAAAACAAAAATAATGGAATGCGGTCTTAGAAAATCAGGCGATGCTGCAGGAATTAGATTAGGTAACGAAACAATGAAGGTGGCAGATGAGTTTTGCTACTTTAAAATAACATGCGATGGTTGCAGTACAGAGGATATAAAATGCAGAATGGCAACGGGAAGAAAAGCATTTTTGAAAAAGAGAAATTTGCTAACATCGAATATTAATTTAAGGGTAAGGAAGTCTTTTTCTGAAGGCATTTGTGTGGAGTGTTGCCTTGTACGGGAGTGAAACATGGACGATAAGCAATGCGGTCAGGAAAAGAATAGAAGCTTTTGAAATGTGGTGCTACAGAAGAATGCTGAAGATTAGGTGGGTAGATCGCATAACTAATGAAGAGGTACTGAACAGAATTGGTGAGAAAAGGAATTTTTGGCATACCCTGACTAAAAGAAGGGATCGCTTGGTAGGACACATTCTTAGACATCGGGGAATCGTAAATTTAGCATTGGAGGGAAGTGTGTGGGGTAAAAATCGCAGAGGGAGACCAAGAGACGCGTATAGTAAGCAGATTCAAGTGGATGTGGGTTGCCGTTCTTATGAGGAGATGAAAAGGCTTGCTCAGGATAGAGTAGGGTGGAGAGCTGCATCAAACCAGTCTCCGGACTGAAGACCATAACAACACCATACTTATGAGTACTTTGGAAAACTTCAAAGTCGATTTTCTCGAGAATTTTTGAAAGTTGCGCATAATGGCTTTGGCGGATTATTATTTAAGTTGTGAAAGAAATTGTAAACTTGGACAGCCATGTGGTGTGCTTGTCGATGGTACGGAGGGGTCCGGTATTTAAATAGCGGCGAGTGATGCAGCCGCGTGGGCAGACGGTGAGTGGCGGCGCCCACTCAGGTGAACGGTCGCGGCACGTGGGGCCTTGGCTTGGCGGCGCAACACTCCGCCGGCCCCCGACCTTGTCCTGGCGCAGCGCGCGGCCACACACAACAAAAAACCACCACGTGCCGACCTTCACCACGGCGCCGCCCTCCCTCCTGACATCACCGCGCCGCTGCGTGCCTGCGTACACGCGCGCCTCTGTTTGGCAATACTAGCGTGCTGCCAATTCTGCGTGCGCTCGTGTGTGTGTGTGTGTGTGTGTGTGTGTGTGTGTGCGCCCGCGCGTGTTGGCACATTCTCCGTAGTTAACGTCTCGCTGACACCAGGCCAGTTTATAAATAGAGCTAATTCTTACTAGACGCAAAACAGGACCGAGTTACTGTTGGAACGCCCGTCTTTAAAAAAAAAAAAAACACGCTTAGAACGGTGCGGACATAGGGTCATTTGACGGCGATGTTTCATACTGCCGCCTGCATTCCTTTGTTGATAGCTCAGCAGCGCTGCTTCTTGGTTAGATCCATGTCAAATGGCGGTCACTTACACTTATATCTACATCTAATTCCTCTCCATATCTCTATAAAGCCCATTGCACAAGCATTTAGTCCACATATTTTCTGGAATAGTATAGGGCAGAGGCGAACATAACGTATATTTTCAGTAGGCGGGCCGCGGTGGAGTAGCCGAGCGGTCTAAAGCGCCTCGCTGCGGAGCGCGCGGTTGCTCGCCGTGGAGGTTCGAGTGCCGGCCGCCGTGGCCGCGGGGACTGAGGCGCTCCAGTCACGGTCTGCACAGCCACTGCGGTCGGGGGTTCGAATGCCCCATCGGGCATGGATATTTCTGCCGTCCTTAGTCTTAGCTAGTTCATAAGTAGTTTGTAAGTTTAGGGACTGATGACCCCGTATTTAAGTCCCATAAGCTTAACAAACATTTGAACTTTTTTTTTTTTGAGTCCTCCCTGGGGCATGTGTGTGTGTGTGTGTGTGTGTGTGTGTGTGTGTGTGTGTGACGGACTGATGACCACGCAGTTTGGTCAGATAGATTTACAGACATTTGAACATTTCAGTAGGCGGTGGAGGGGGTGGGGGAGGAAGGAGAAGATCAATGTAAAGATACGTTATTTTAAGGAGACACCCCATTCATTTCGTATCAGTTTTGCTGCTGATATTCATTAGGTAATTTGCACTGAAGCTCCTTTTACTTTAATGAGATCAAGTTTTTTATACTGTTGTCACTAAATCTTAAAAATATAGCTGTTTTTAAAATAAACTTGCACGAAATTCATACCACTAACACCCCACTCCCGTCACCAATATAGGGAAGTATGACTGCTTACCATGACGATTCATTGACTCATCATTCATTAAAATAATTCAGATACCGTACTTTTTTTCCTTAATATTTCTTAATTTCGGCGTGTAGCCCCCTCCCCCCCCCCCCCCCCCCCCAAATATACGCTACTGCCATAGGGTGGGGGTTTGTGAAGAATTAATGGTTACATCGTTGTAGGACCGCAGAGAGTCTACAAATACATTACCTTCAGAAACAATTTGTAGGCAGCCGCACAGTGTTCATAGATTCCATCCAGAACATTGCTTCAATTTTTTTTACGCACTGTATTAAGGTACTCTCTTCCTGTGTTTATCATATGACTTTATCAGTCTCCTTTCGTAAAGTTCAAATCAAATAAATTTTCAAATGTTTGTAAACCTATTCGACCAAATTGCTAGGGTCATCAGTCCCTAGACTTACAAACTACTTAAACTAACGTGCACTAAGGACAAGAGGAACAGCCATGCCCGAGGGAGCATTCGAACCTCCGGCGGGAACGGCCGCCCAGTTCGTAGCATGACACCTTAGACCACGCGGCTCGAAAAGTTCCACCCTGTTTGTGATGTAACTCTTTTTTTACTTTCAGCACATGTAGTTCACAAACGCAAATAGGTTATTTTACCTATTGTTTGGTAATGTAGCCATTTTTCCGTTGTCTTGATAGCTGCCCTTCCTATCAAAACTACTCACCAATAATGCATTATTTAGAAAACCAGCTTAAGGTGTATTCGTACAGCAATAGCACTTCAGTATTGGTAGTTCATGGAATGCCTGGATGACATTTTTCATATACAAACTGCTCTTTCACAGGAGTCTTCCAAGAGATCTGAGATTACCATTTCCTTTTACATTCAAGTCAGCCTACATGACGATCCTATTTCATATCACACGTACTTTTATTCCCCCTTTTTTTATACACTGATTCCAGCTGCACCCTATAAAGGTTCCTTTTTCGAAGATAACTATCTATCTCATCTAGCATACAGCATGAGAAAATACCACAAAATTCGACCGCCTCTTAGAATGATATATCAACAACTCATGACGCTCTTTAACGAACAACTTGTCTGCGCTAATTACACGTAAGGACTGTCGCTCAATCAGTCTTGTATTATTTACGTGCATCGTACCAACAACGCTTGGTCTTAACTGCTTCAATGGCGTAGGTAGGGGCGTAGATAACGAGGGGAAGGAGGAGGAGTGCCAACCCGTCTTCAAAATGTTCAAATGTCTGTAAATCTATCTGACCAAACTGCGTGGTCACCAGTCCGTAGCTTACAAACTACTTAAACCTAGGGTAGCCGGCCGCGGTGGCCGAGGGGACTGCGGCGCGTCAGTCACGGTCTACACGGCCACTACGGTCGGGGGTTCGAATGCCCCCTCGGGCATGGATATATGTGCCGTCCTTAGTGTTAGCTAGTTCATAAGTAGTTTGTAAGTTTAGGGACTGAGACCTCGTAGTTAAGTCTCATAAGCTATACAAACATTTGAACATTTTGAAACCTAGGTAAACTAACCTAAGGACAAAACACACACACACACACACACACACACACACACACACACACACACTCATGCCCCAGGGAGGACTCGAACTTCCACGGCGAGCAACCGCGCGCTCTGCAGCGAGGCGCTTTAGACCGCTCGGCTACTCCACCGTGGCCCAACGCGTCTTCAAAGAGTAATTAAAGACAGGTAGTTCACAGTTTATATCAGTTTAGAAGGTTCATGATGATTGTGCACACTTTCGTACTATCTCGTGTCACGTACTGCACACATCCAACTGTACACCATGTGCACGAAATGTAATAACCCAATCGAAATCGTCGGAAAAGCATAAAACTGAAGAATTGATCAAAGGTGAAAATCCGCACTGCACTAGGGGCAAAATACTGTCAAACATTATCCGTAAAGAACCTACTATTTACACAAAAATTTTGTACATCACATGTTTTTATTTTATTTGTTCGTTTAACAGCCTCCATGGCATTAAGTGAGTCACCGAGTCAGTACGCAGTTTACAGAGTAGTGATTACAAAATTTGCTAACAACAGAACTAATGAAACAACAAAATTATGAGAGAATACACGAATAAGTATCTCATGTCCGAGTTCTCAACTACTGCGGTGGAATCTTATACAGATAGGGGCGGGTCGCAAGGCAACATTTTATCTTCCATATGAAGACTAGGCGTTAATCACTTTTTCAGTTCTGCTGGAAACTTTTACAAAAAGAACACTACTGAATAATGCAGAAGTTTTATCGTAGAGTTGCCCAAGTGTACAATGTTTTTCCGTGTAGTGTTTGCTGAAGAAATTGAGTCTCCTCTGAATGAGACAATATTTCAAACAACAAACGTCGTGGTGGGATACAGAAACAGGTACAGGAGAGCGAGGATTAGGAGACACCTGAACAGAGCCTAATGAAGTTCGCCAAATGACATCGCAGATCAGCCAAGACTGCTCACTTCTGAGTACAATCAGTTTCCCCAAAATCCAACACCACACCAGATAACAGAGTTCAACTAAGCACGCCTTTGTGTTTCATTGTCCGCAATAGAATTTATTCTTATATTTAAGATAGCAGTATTCAGTACTATACAACGGCTTGAACGTGATCTTTGCAAGAAATTCTTCAATTTATTCTCAGTCCTACAAAATTAAAAATGCCCGAGTTCACTGACTGACCACCTCCGAGTAATAAAATTTCCTTCGAATTCTATGTATCAATTCCGTTTTGTAGCAGTTAAGTGTTAAGATTGTTCTCCCGATACCATTAAAAAGTTGTCAACAGAAATAATATATGGAATACAGACCTTGATAATCACGTCTTTCCATCTTTCTGTAATTTAATTAAGTATTTAATTTCACGCCTGTTACCAGAAGCTGTATGTGATATCATCGATCCGCGTCAATTTCGTATACAGCGCTTCTTTCAGCACTCAATGTTTTATTTATATCTAGTAGTCGTTGTGAAAAGACTGTTGCCATTTCCAAACTATGCCACCCAACGATAATGACAATAAAGCCAAAGCTTTCGTTCGTCATGCAATCCCTGTATTTTGAAAAAAAAAAAAAAAAAAAAAAAAAAAAAATTCAAATGCTTGTAAACTTAAGGGACCAAACTGCTGAGATCACTGGCCCCTAGGCTTACAAACTAACTTATGGCAAGGACAACCCACACGCTCACGTCCGAGGGAGGACACGAAACTCCGACGGGGAGAGGCTGCGCAAACCATAGAATGACTCCTTACAAGCTGTATCTGGAAACATTCGTGTGGGGCCGACTCATTTTATTTATGCAAACTGTTTTAATCGCAACTGATTTGTCATAAGACAAAAAAAAAAAAAATGTGTAGCTTTTCGATATGTGTGTGAGAACGTTACACACACACAAAATTGTGACAAAAATCTTCCTTCCAGGTCGCGAGTAAAACAAATTGCATACATGAATCATATCAGTTGTTGAAGATTCAGTATGACCCTCAATAAATTGATAAAAGCCATGGTACACTTCCTACTGAAAACGTTAATACGTATTATTTGTGGAGTAAATTCACGGACGTCTTGTAGAAGCCTCTTCAAAGAACTGGGTATATTAACTACTGCATCTCAGTATATTTATTCCTTAATGAAATTTGTCATAAATAATATATCCCTTTTCCCAACGAACAGCTCAGTTCATACATACAATACTAGAAATAAAAATGATCTACACAAGGACTTAAAAGTACTTACATTAGTCCAAAAAGGGGTCCACTACTCAGGAACACACATTTTCAATAATTTACCATCAAGTATAAAAATTTAGCTACAAATAAAGATCAGTTTAAGAGGAACCTAAAAGACTTTCTAGTGGCCAACCCCTTCTATTCCATTAATGAATTTCTAAATTGTACCACATGAAGCATGCACTCATACTATATTAGTATTATTATATTATCAGCAAAAAAAAAAATGTATTTGTATTTATATTATAAGTGTATGTATTTGTATTTATATTATTAGTATTATCTATTATTCAACTTGTAAATTTTGTTTCTTGACATGTTCCACATCCACGAGGATCCCCTCAACATGGATCTATGGAACAAATAACTAATCTAATCTAATCTATACAGTATATTAGTAACTGGATCTGATGAAAGCTTTTTAACTTATAGAAGTATGTTTGGCTTATACAATATTGCACTATGTAACCATGACTATGAGGTCCCGATGGTGATTTTTCGACTGGGTACGTTTACAATGTTAATTTTGTGTTAAGGTTACACGAGACATTGACTATTCTAATTTACAGACACTGCAAGGTCACCACTACAATACTGGAGATACAATTACTGTAGTGAGATGACATCTGCAACCACTCAACATTACCGAGCGAGGTAGCGCAGTGATTACAACGCTATACTCGCATTCGGCAGATTTAGGTTTTCCTTGATTTCTCTACATCGCTCCAGGCTAACGCTGGGATGGTTCTTTCCAAAGATAACGACCGATTTTCGTTCCCATCGCATCAAAACATTCCGAGTTTGTACTACGTCGCTTTCCATATTATAGGACCTACAATAATAAACATTTAAAAATGAGTAAGAATTTCTTATACTCGCTCACTACCCGAATATCTATGTAAAACAAATCACAGTAGGAATTTAGTGTGTTCTTTTCACTAAATGTTGAGTAGAGGGGAGTCAATGTATGGCACTGTGTCAATCTACAGTAAAGTAACTAGAGGGCAAGTTAAACTGTACTTTATCTTGTTGAAGTGGACATTAAGGACACAGGATAACAATTTGGAATGGCGACGAGGAGGAGCAGTGTTTCGGTATTATCACAACTTATCTCAAATCAATATCAGGTCACAAGCGTAACCCTTTCGACGGCAAAGAATTACTTGACAATAATAATAGAGAGAGCGGGGATGAAACAGATCACGCATGTCTGACAATTACTGCAAAGGAGGAAGTAAATCAGACGTGCCATTTCAAATGAACTAACACAGAACTTCCATCAAACAGTTCAGGAATGTCATAAAAAACAGCAATATTATAGTCGCGCGGTGATTTGACTCGTCTCCTACTGAACGCAAGTCCATTGTGCCAGCATACCTCCCCGTGTCGGAAAGCGGGCCTTAAAACCCCCACACATTCATATATAAACTACAAATATTTTTACTAAAATGTTCAAACGATTGCTGATATAAGGGACCAAACTACTGAGATCACCGGTCCCTAGACTTACAAACTACTTTAACTTATTCTAAGAACAACACACATACACACACACACACACACACACACACACACATACACACGTCCGAGGAAAAAATCGAACCTCCGACGGGGAGCGGCCATACAATCCATGGCAACGAGCCTTAAAGTTCTTGTTATTTCTTGACGGAACTTGGAAAATGCTACTACAATTTGTTTCATAAATGTAGGATAACGTGAAGGTTTGCTACAATATTTGCGAAAACATAAAAGTTACTACAAGTGTAATCATCTTTTAATTATTGGACACAACACAGGTCTAAATTAAACGCTGCGTTTCATAACAATGGCATTTGTAATTTTACATGACAGAAAAACAAAAACAAAAAAAGGGGGAAAGGGGGGAGGGGAATACGGCACGATACATGTTAGCGATGCCTGTATCCAACAAAGATTTTTTTTTTAATATATTTTTCTAAATATAGGTAGGAGGTGCCCGCAATAGTTATGAGAATGACAAAGTGTACATAGCAAAAACCAAGGCTGCGATAGCGGCAGATCTCGTATGTGCAATCTTACAACAGCGTTTCCACTGAGCGATCCAAACAGCTGAAATCCTGACAGGCAACAACAATAAAACTTGTTTGGCAGAGTCAGAGAGAGGTAATTACGACAGGAAAATTGGCGTGCAGATCAGCGGCTTCGTGCGTGTTGTGGGCAGACTACTGAGCCTTGGCCTACTGGTCGCGAGCTAAACTCGGCAACACCAAGTTCTGCAATAAAATTCCACGACGTTTCGGTCGCTAAACATACCGTAAATTAGCGTCGTTCTACAGTTCCCTGTTGGTTATGAACAGAGAACCTACATTAAATTCGCGCTTTTGGCACATCATCAGAATATTGTAATAGGGGAAATATTTATACAAAATATGTCAGTTTCATCCGAGGACCTATTCACAACAATAACAACAGGAAACATTGAATTGTAGGAGTGAACATACCTCAAAAATAGCTGGATGGCATTAATTAGTGCTAAAACTCAAGATGATTGGCATTTTAGTCTAAAATGCTGTTGTAATAGTAATCAATGCCATCCACGCCTCCGATTCAATGTTATCCGTTGTTATTGTAGAGGGTAGGTACAGGGCATGAAATGACAGTTTGTATATTTCCCCTTTTACAGTTTTCTGATGATGCACCAAAAGCCAGAACGCGTTAGAAGCAATAAATATTTTAATTCGCGACTGACTACTTTTCAATTTAAATATGGCCAACAAACTTAGGAGTAACATTTGCTTAACTATTAAATAATGAATTATGATATGCACTCTATTAGCAATAAAAGGATAAACCAAACAACTGATTTTAATAAAATATTTAAGGCTTTATGTTTCGTAAGTATTACGTAAAAAGTGAAGGAACCTGAAGTTCTTGAGAATTTCAGAGGGAGCTTTAGGCAACAATTGGCAGAAACGGGGGAAAATAAAACGGTAGAGGAGGAATGGGTAGCATTGAGAGATGAAATAGTGAAGGCAGCAGAGGACAAAATAGGTAGGAAGGTTAGACCTACAAAAAATCCTTGGATATCACAGGAGATACTAAATTTTATCGATGAAAGGAGAAAATATAAAAATGCAGTAAATAAAACAGGCAAAATAGAGTACAGACGACTAAGAACTGAGATTGACAGGAAGTGCAAACTGGCTAAGCAGGAGTGGCTAGAAGGCAAATGCAAGGATGTAGAAGAATGTATAAATAGGGGGAAATAGATACAGCCTCAGGAAAATAAAAGAGATATTTGGAGATAAGAAAAACAGCTCTATGAATATCAAGGACACTGATGGAAAACCAGTTCTCAGCAAAGAAGGGAAAGCTGAAAGGTGGAAAGAGTATATAGAGAGGCTCTACAAAGGAAATGAACTTCGAGACATTATTGTAGGGAGGGAAGATGATGTAGATGATGATGAAATAGGAGATACTATACTGAGAGATGAATTTAACAGAGCACTGAAAGATCTAAGTCGAAACAAGGCCCCTGGAGTAGATGATATCCCGTCAGAGCTACTGAAGTCTCTGGGAGAACCAGCCATGACAAAATTGTTTCACCTGGTGTGTAAGATGTATGAGACAGGCCAAGTACCCTCAGACTTTAAGAAAAATGTTATAATCCCCATTCCAAAGAAAGCAGCTGCAGACAGGTGTGAAAACTACAGAACGATCAGTTTAATAAGTCATGCTTGCAAAATATTAACATGAATTATTTACAGAAGGATGGAAAGGTGGTAGAAGCCGACCTCGTGGAAGATCAGTTTGGGTTCAGGAGAAATGTAGGAACACGGGAGGCAATACTCACTTTACGGCTTATCCTAGAAGATAGATTAAGAAAAGGCAAATCTACATTTCTAGCTTTTGTAGATTTGGAGAAGGCTTTTGATTGGAATAAACTCTTTCAAGTTCTGAAGCAAGCAGGAGTAAAATATAGGGAATGTAAGGTTATTTACAACTTGTACAAAAACCAGACAGCGGTTGTCAGAGTTGAAGGGCATGAAAGGGATGCAGTGGTTGGAAAGGGAGTAAGACAGGGTTGTAGCCTTTCTCCAATGTTATTCAATTTGTACATTGAGCAAGCTATAAAGGAAAGCAAGGAGAAGGAATTAAAGTTCAGGGTGAAGAATTGAAAACATTGCGTTTTGCCGACGACATAGTAATTCTGTCAGATACAGCAAAGGACCTGGAAGTGCAATTGAACGGACTGGACAGTGTGCAGAAAGGTGCATATAAGATGAACATTAACAAGAGCAAAACTAGGGTAATGGAGTGCAGTGTAAGAGAATCAGGTGATGCTGAAGGAATTAGATTAGGTAACGAAACAATAAAGGAGGTAGATGAGTTTTGTTACTTGGGCAGTAAAATAACAAATGATGGTCGCAGTGCAGAGGATATCAAATGCAGAATGGCAATGGGTAGAAAAGCGTTCTTGAAAAAGAGAAATTTGTTAACATCGAATATTGATTTAAGCCTAAGGAATTCCTTTCTGAAGGCATTTGTATGGAGTGTTGCCTTGTATGGGAGTGAGACATGGACAATAAACAGTGCGGACAGGAAGAGGATAGAGGCTTTTGAAATATGGTGCTATAGACGAATGCTGAAAATTAGGTGGGTGGATAGCGTAACTAATGAGAAGGTACTGAACAGAATTGGGGAGAAAAGAAATTTCTGGCATACCTTGACTAAAAGAAGGGATAGATTGGTAGGATACATTCTTAGACATCAAGGAATTGTGAATTTAGCGTTGGAGGGAAGTGTGTGGGGTAAAAACCGCAGAGGAAGACCAAGAGATGGATACATTAAGCAGATTCAGACAGATGTCGGTTGTCATTCTTATGTGGAGATGAAGAGGCTTGCTCAGGATAGGGTATTGCGGAGAGCTGCATCAAACCAGTCTCCGGACTGAAGACCACCACCACAACAACAACAACAACAACAACAACGTAAAAATTTGATGAAACTGTATAGTGAAAATTAACGAAAGATTTCACTAATCACTGGCTAGACTCAGTGAGAATTATCTATCAGTAATGTAATTGTTATTAACTCAAGATCTGTCCACGGTACAATACAGATAAAACTCTTCTATGAATCCCTTCAGTTTTGTCCGTAGACCTACTTATGTGAATTTCATTAGGATCTGAGTAATTACAGGTGATTCCATCGCCGTTCAGGATCGTCGTCCAAGCTGAAAAATACTTGTTAAAATCCTAGTTTATTTCAACACCCGTCTCTGAATCATTTAATAATAATTTACTAGAATTAACTATAAAATGGCGGCCGGTTCAGCGACTGATGTTGAAGATGCGGCAACTGGAGCTAAAATCTTGAGAAAATTAAAATCTTTGATTGGGTGCTGTTACTATGAAGAACACGATAAACTGTTTAACATTTCTATTGAAGATCATTTCTGACATTTTACAATCATTTAACGGACCTTGATTCCTATTGTTGAGAAAAAAAAACAATCTAACAGCGACTGTCGCAAAATTATGATATCGTCCTATCAAATCACGAAATGACACATGCAGGAACAGGACAACACAAGTAATCGAATAAAGAGCTGAGATAACATTAACGATGGTGTTAAAATATCTTTGTTGTAAAAAACAGTTCATTGACGTCCTGCGTAACACTGTACCTCTGACATCAGTGCACTTATGTGTTTGATTAGAATTCAATATGGCGTCACTATTAATATCGTTTCTCTAGAGGACGCTACACACTATATATTTTTCACCACTGTGAAATCGTTTGCACTTGGTTCCAATCACGCCACAATGAGGGACATGAAAATATATATACATTTTAACTGAATTCTACAGTAAGCAGGTTTAAAAGGATGTGGGTTGCCATTCTTATTCAGAGAGGAAAAGGCTTGTACAGGAGAGGGTAGAGTGGAGAGCTGCATCAAACCATCCTCAGGTCTAAAGATAACAACTGGATTCTATAACATGTATTGAGTAAATTGTTTTAGTACAGTAGGAGATCTCTAAAGCGAACGATAATTGTACTGCGGAAAAGAATTAAAGGGTCACTTTTTAAACTCCGTCGTTTTCCTTCAATAGACTTCGAAAATTAAAATCTGGCTCAATGGCGTCGACAACATTCCTATGTAATTATGCGTTCTTGTCATTACCCCCCCCCCCCCTCCCCTGGCTTGGATGGTGTCCTGACAGAAGCACCCAGTGACATTAGCACCCAGTTCTGGTCGAGGGGCTGCCCGCTAATCTCCCCGTCCGGTCTCTGCCCGGCAGGTAGAAGAGCCGAGGGCTGTGAGGTCGCATTGACACAAGGGCGTACTTGACGGCAATAGCATTGCTGCAATTTATAATGGAAGCGAGCCTAAAGAACAACCAAGACATATTAATAAGATTTGTGACCTGCAAAAAGTCTTCGATAATGTAAGGTGCTGGATGATGTTCGCAATTCTGAGAAAAATAGGAGTAAGCTTGTAGGGAAAGCGGAAAATACATAGTTTGTATAAGAACGAAGTCGATACAATAAGCGTCGAAAGTCAAGAACGAAATGCTCAGATTAAAAAGGGGGTAAGAAAAGGATGTGGACTGTCACCATCACTGTTCAACTTGCACAATGAAGAGACTTAAATGTAGAAAATAAAGATGTTCAAGGCTCTGATAAAAGTTCTGGGTAAAAGCATATCAGTGATAAGATTTGCTAATGACATTGATATCTTCTGTGAAAGTGAAGGAAAATTACAGGGTCTGTTGAATAGAATGAAAAGACTAATGAGCACAGACCATGGACTGAAGGTAAACCAAGGAAAGATGAAAGTCATAAGAAGTAACAGAAATAAAAGTAGCGAGAAAATAACATCCGAATTGGTGATCACAATGCAGTGCTGTAGCTGGGCGCAGTGGCCGAGTGGTCTGCGGCGTGCCAGTCACGGTCGTCACGGCCGCTGCGGTCGGGGGTTCGAATCCCCCCTCGGGCAAGGATGTTTGTGTCGCCTTTAGTATAAGCTAGTTCATAAGTAGTTTGTAAGTTTAGGGACTGATGACCCCTTAGTTAAGTCCCATAAGCTCTACAAACATTTGAATTTGATCACAATGTACACCAAGGCAAGGAATTCCGCTACCTTTGCAGTAAACTAACTCACGACGGAAGAAGCAGGTGGGACGTAAAAAGTAGATTAGCACAAGCAATGAGGGAATTCACGGGAAAGAGAAATCTACTGCTGTCAAACATCGCCCTGGACTTAAGGCAGAAATTTCGCAGAACATAAGTTTGCAGTATAAGATTGTATGTAACTTGGACTGCTGGGAAATGAGAACAGAAGAGAATTGAAGCATTTGATATGTAGTTTATGGAGTTGTACAAAATATCACGTAATTTTTTGTAGGTACTGCTTTTAAGTTTGTTTTAAAGCCATAAATGCCTGGGTATTTATGAATTTTGGGCATTTGCCCAAGCATTCATTCTAGGCATTTGCCCCAACTTGCAAATTTCGAGGCATTTTACATCACTAGGGGAAAAAACAGAATGGAAACATCAAGCAAATAATTGAGGATGTAGGTTGCAACGGTACTCTGAAATGAAACGGTTGGCTAAGGGTTTGGTGGCAGGTCGCATCAAAGCAGTCAGAAGACTGATGACTAGGGATGCAAATGATAAATCTACGTTTTGCCCCAAAACATCGATGTTAACAGCGATGGTTTGAACATCGATATATCGCCTATGTATCGGTGATAGAAGTCGAAAACTATCAACACCGTTAAATTCTGGTTCTAAGCCTTTTTACTGTATATGAAAAGGATGTTCTAAAGTATTGTATGTTACGTTTAGAAAACAAAGGAAGAAACAAATATTTGGGTTTTATTTCCGAAAAAGTGATAATTTGCGAATGTGTGGTTACGTTACAAAAAAAAAATCAACGTATTCATAGAATATATGACAACTGCGAATGGGCAAAGCTGAAAATGTGTACCTAGCTGGCACAAATACACAAACTGCACGAACAGAACACTACGATCTTCATAATCGTACTGACAGCAGTCATCCGCTGAGGTGGACAAGGACCTCGGGACTGCAGGCACACTGTGTCGAGAGAGCGTTTCCGGTGAGCGAGGACTGAGTGGCGTGGCATTACCGCGAAAACAGGGACGGCTGAGGGAGGGTACGGGCTGCAGGTAGGTCGTGACGTAGTAAACAGGTCAGACTGGGTGCAAATGTCGCAGATTTGGGATTGGATGCAAATGTCACTGGGTGCTTTTGTCACATATCCGGCTTGGATACCTACGAACAGCAAGGTTTGGCGAACACAAGGGGGGAACTCAGAAGTCCATATGGCGCTTAAGGTATGTTAATGGCATATTGGCACCAAATTTCCCAAACAGTTTGCCCAACGGCACCTAGAGATGTCTCAGCAGCTACCTCCCCCCCCCCCCCCCGCCACACACCCACCCACCCACACATACCACAGCCCTTCCCTTGACTCCTCTTTAATGGGTCCATTCATTTACAAATAGAACGAGAAGAAAAACGACTGTATGTATGCTTCCGTAGGAGCCATAATTCTAACTTGGCTTCGAGTTAATACGCGAGGTGTTTTTGGTGGCAGCACAATCTTTTTGCAGCCAATCGCAAGTGCTGGTCTCTCCTTCTACCTTGTTCCACGAAAAAAATACAAGAAGTCTTCTTCCGCAGGCGATTCTCATTTAGGTTCAAGAGTTCAAGGAGCATTTCTGTGCGTGTGTTATCGCTTCCACTGATAATAGATTTGACAGTACACCTCTGCATTGCTTCTCGGATCCCAAACATTCACTTAACAGGCAAGAATTGCTCGTAGTCGTGTTCCATTTGCGATCTCCTTTATAAGTGAATTATAAGTCTATCCTGTATCATCATACAGTCACTCAATGACGACACTTTCAGGCAGACTACATCAACATCCGCGAATAGTCGCAGATTGCTGCTTAAGCTGTCCGTCAGATCGTTTACGTTATATAGAGGAGTAGAAGAATGTTCCTGTCAGACACATATGAGGTTCCCTGGCGATAACTTTGTTCCCGATGAACACTCTACGGCAACATGCGAGTTTATTTACTCCCTATAGAAACTTTATTACGTGCCAACTTAGAATCTGCTCAAGAATTCTGCCAAAAACTGACGTTAAGGATACTAGTTTGTAATTATTCGTGTCAGTTATTTTATATCCTTCTTATATATAGGGTCGTCTGTGCTGTTTTACACTTGCTCAAAATTTTCGTTGAGTGAAATATTCATGACAGATTCAAATGGAAGCTGAGTAGGGGGTCAATGGCCATAGAATGTTCTCTTAGAAGCGAATTGAGAATCTACACGGGCCACGCGTCTACTTTCTGGGAAAATGAACAATTGACTACGGTAAAAGGGAAATTGCAGAGAATTGAAGTGTTTCAGGTATGGGTCTGTAGAAAGATGTTGAAATCTTGTAGCGTTACAAAATAAAATTAATTAATTAAAAAAACGTAGAAGTTATCCGCAGTCCGTGAGGTGAAAAACGCATGGAGACATCGACTATTAAGAAGAGACACATTGATAGGTTACATGTAAAAACATTAAGACATAACTTACAAGGCCGTAGAGGAAGCAGTAGATGGTTAAAACAGTTGGAAAGCCGTAAATAGGATTATGAGCATTTAACTGGCGATATTGTGTGGAAGGGATGCTGTAAGATTCTAAGAAGAAGAGGTTGGTACAGGCGATCAATTCGTGGCTAGCCTAATCTATTCAGTCAAAATACAGATATCCAATAAAGAATAGTAAATGAATAAATCACCATGTAAACACTACTGAGTGGATCTCTCGGCGATTACTGTGCACTAATTGACGATGCCCTGAGTTTTTCGAGTGTCAGTGATGCTGTATTTTACCTGTTACAATTAGATACCATTACTGTTGCGTCGACAATTCCACTTTTAAAACTTGAAGTGAATTGAAACAATCTGGAAATTAATATGAAATAGCGCATTTGGATTTCAGACGCCAAATGCATGAATTTTTTCCTGTGAATAATTCTAGGAACAATTTTTATTGAGCATACATGTGGTCCCAACAAGGCGATGAAACAATTTATAAAATAAAATCCAACAGATATTACTAGAACGGAAATTTGTTTCAACCCAATATGTTGGAGTCAGTAGGAAGGCCTCTCAGCAGCCTTCCATACAGTTTGTGTGTTCACTGGTTCAGACCCTCCGAAATATACACCGTTCGTGCAGAAAAAAGTATATTCCTTCACTCTCGTTTCAGATCATTTTATCTTCATTTTCAAAGTATTTTTGTCGAATGAGAAACTTTTTTCAAAGTATGATTCTGACCTGAAACTCGCTCCGACTTCGTCGGAAACGCACACGGATTGTCCTGAATGCAAGACACTGTTGCTGGTTCCCGCACCTCACCTTGAGCCTCCTTGAAGGCAAACTATTATTTCTGACGTATTGAAGATTTATATAAAAATAGTCATAGTAAAAGTTCTTATCACTAAATGTCACCAAATGTAGCCAACAGCTGTAAAAGCTTTCAGAAGATCTTAAAATAAATAATATTAATTTTGTTACGCTAAATCTCCGAGATTGGCAAAGTGGATAAAGTCGTCATGTTGTGGAGTACGAGGAAACCATTTGGTTTTTAATTACCCATCTCCACATTTATAACAGATTTAACCCGTAGTCACTTTAGGTAGCAGTCGCTACTGCTTATACACATTAGGCATTGATGGCAATATTCTGGACAGTTCCGTACCCTAGTCAGGTAAGACATCGGTAACAAAAATATATTTAAATGTTTGTAAAACTGTGGGACTTAACTACTGTGGTTATCGCTCCATAGGCTGACAAACTACTTAAACTTACCGAAGGACAACACACACACACACACACACACACACACACACACACAATGCCCACACATGCCTGAGGAAGGACTCGGAGCTCCGACGGGAAGCAACCACGCGCCCCGCAGCAATGCGCCTTAGAGCGCTCGGTCTTTCCACCGCGGCAACGGCGACATCTGTAACTGAGTACCGGAAATATATTCGGTTGAATGAGGCACGCCCGGAGAACGTCACGTTATGCGTTTTTATCTTCATTAAGATTGGGTCAACTGCGGAAATCGGTAAGAATTAAATCAAGGGAGTTAATAAATGTAAGTTTTATTTCTTTATATGACAGTTCGACTTTGTGGAGTAAGTGACGTAATACAGGAAGAAAAGAACTCTGCAAAGTAGTATGTGGTTGGTATGTGTTGCCAGAACGAAACAATTTGACATGCAGCTAATGTTCAAATGTTCAAATGTTTGTTAAGCTTATGGGACTTAACTACGGGGTCATCAGTCCCTAAACTTACAAACTACCTATCAACTACCTTATACTAAAGACGGCACAAATATCCATGCCCGAGGGGGGATTCGAACCCCCGACCGTAGTGACTGTGCTGACCGTGACTGGAGCGCCTCAGTCACCTCGGCCACCGCGGCCGGCTGCAGCTAATGAAATATCTGTTTCAACACCAATGTTTGTTTCAGTGATCCCAACTGACGAGGACTTGCAAGCCCCACAACTAGTCTTTCGAAAGGAGAGTGTGGAAACGACAGCACAATGACCTAAGAATCGAGTAAGAAGAGAGAACATAACTGGTACATTTGGATGTTGTTTTGAGAAAAAAAAAAGTGTAATATATATAACGAAGTAGCATTCTCAGAGGAAAAAACTAGTTTCGAATAACTTCAGATAAATATAATGAAAAATTAATCCAATACCGAATTTGGCGATTGTCCTTTGTACAAATGCACTGAAGGAAACGGTAATACAGTTGTTTCCTGCTTAAATGTTTGTTACGCTTAAGGGACTTAACTGTGGGGTCATCAGTCCCTAAATTTACAAACTACTTATGAACTTACTTATACTAAAGACAGCAGAAACAGCCGCCCGAGGGGGGATTCGAACCCCCGACGGGGAACGGCCTCGCGCTTCGAAACACAACGCCTCAATGCGCTTGGCCACTCCGCCGCGGCGTCAGCTGCCAGCGTGTGTAGTGCCAACAGCAATATTAAGAGTTGTGGTCATGTTCATCATGGATGGGCCTGTACCCCTTGTTTTGCGTGGCACTATCACAGTACAGGCCTACGTTGATGTTTTAGCACCTTCTCGCTTCACATCATTGAAGAGCAATTCCGGGTGGCGACTGCATCTTTTGACACTATGGAACACTTGTTCAAAATGTATGCACCACGGCGGAGATGTTACACGACAAAAACATCCCTGTCCCTGTAACGGACTGCCGTGTACAGGGTGCTGACTTGAATCCTATAGAACAACTTTGGGATGTTTTAGAACGCCGACTTCGTGCCAGGCCTCATCGATCTACATCGATGCGCCTTCTCGATGCGGCACTCTGTGAAGAATGGGCTGCACTTCCCCAAGAAAACTTCTAGCACCTGACCGAACGTATGCCTGCGATAATGAAAGCTGCCATCAAGACTAAGGATGGGCCAACACCATACAGAATTCCAGCATTACTGTTGGAGGGCGCCACGAACTTGGAAGTCATTTTCAGCAAGGTGTCCGGATGCTTTTGATCACATAGCGCAGTGGTCTCCAAATTATTAGAACGTGAAGGCCACATCTCAAGTTTAGATTCTCAATGGGAGCCGGATGACATAGTTTGAGATCACCGAAAATCGCAATACCAGCCGTATAATTTGACCTCCATCAAGATGCCTATCACCCCTACGTCAATCGTATACGATGTGACCACCTCGGTATCTCACAGCGCCAAAGCAACATAAATAACATACGAATTACTTAACTCCTCGAAATACATCAACGTATCTACAAACACTATTTGTAGAATCTCTAGTTTTATTTGACGACACATCTTCTCATAGAAAGAAAACAACGAAATTTAACTTTTTTAACACAGGCGCAATATTCAGTGAAATATTATTACTCTTTAGTACACTTAGTATGTGGGATGAAATGTGCCTTTCGAATGGTCCACGTTTTAATGTTTCGAATTTATGTTCACGTACATTGTCGTAGAATTCGTCAAACTGTGCAATATGCAATTTTCTTAAAGACGACTTATGTTATATTCCTCGAGCATAGCAATAGCATCATTACACAGACCACACGTTATTTTGTGCCTTCATGAAAAGGTACATCACGCTTCATGTTTGAATATACGAATCTCAGTATCGAAATATTACACAAGTACTCTGAACATGAAACGAACAGATATTCCAAACAAAGAAGTCATAAAATAATAAAGTACCTACTACAGCAAAGTAAACAAGATTAACGCTCCAAAGCACAGCCTCACAGTCAACTGGAGGCAAGAGCCTTCCTTATTTATGAATAAGTGGAGGTAATTCTGAAAGTGCATAGATTCCTGCAATGCTCCTAACAACCTCTCCGAGTTCATCAAATGTTGAAATGCTCGTAAAGTTATAGGACCTAACTACAGTGGCCATGGGTCCCTGAACTTACAAACCGCTTAAACTAACTTATCCTAACAACAACACAAACACCCATGCTCGAGAGAGTACTCTAACCTGCGACGTGCAACGACCGCGCGCACACCATAGCAAGGTGCCTCAATGCGCACGGCCATTCCGCCACGGCTCTGAATTAATCGAACGGAAATAGAGTGCTTAGTCACAAAAAAATTAACTTCAAACGCGGGCTGGATTGGAGACCGCTGACACAGCGTGTTTATAAAGACATAGGAATAAATACCAGAAAAAAATATGGCTTTGGCTTCGGAATTCTTGAAATCAAAATATCGGTTGTTTATTTTGATTTTGAGCAAAGTAGCGTTTCAAAGAAAGATTTCAATTTTGCGGCAAGGTGAAAAGTGGTGGCAGTCGGGTGGCGACACAGAATTTCGTGATGTTTACACACGAAGTTCGGTGTCTTTATTAAATTGTCCACGAACAGCCGTAATTTTGTTGTTTTATTAATGCAACCCATCTTACGCCCACCCATCCTTTAAAGTGAACAGAAAAAAAATCTCCATATAAAGAAACCGGAATATATGGTGATTTGTAATGTTTACTTGAATGGCTGGATGAGCCTGAAGATGGTATTAATGTAATACCGAAACGGTTGCATAAAAGACAGCATAAATTTACGGCTGTTGATGAACAAATAATTATTTTGAATTAAATCTCTAACAGTGTTGGTCCGGATCTCCATTACAACATGGAGCTTTTAGTCGAATGGAGGACATGTGACGTAATTTTTATTGCATGTGTAAATCTGTCTTTACCGTCTACGTAATAAGGTAAATTTTAGAGTTGTTATTGCTGTGGTCTTCAGTGCGGAAAGTGGTTTGATGCAGCTCTCCACAGTACCCTATCCTCAGCAAGCCTCTTCAACTCCACATAAGAACGGCAACCTACATCTGTCTGAATCTGCTTACTGTATCCATCTCTTGGTCTTCATATGCGGTTTTTACCCCACACACTTCCCTCCAACGCTAAATTCACAATTCCTTGATGTCTAAGAATGTGTCCTATCAATCGATCCCTTCTTTCAGTCAAGGTATGCCAGAAATTCCTTTTCTCCCCATTTCTGTTCAGTACCTCCGCATTAGATAAGCGATCCACCCACCTAATCTTCAGCATTCTTCTGTAGCACCACAAATTTTGGAGTACGGTTTGATTATCTTTCTAAAATTTAATGACGAAATTTACAGTCCTTCACATCAGCCACGCGACATCTACTGAAAATCACTCGCTGTGGACGGCGAAACGATTAGCCAGCGGAATGGGGCCACAGCACAGCTACGTGCGAGGTGTTTACAAGCGGCGCTAGTGCGCATGCGCGCGGCCGCCGGGTGTTTTTGCGCGGCGCGGGGTAACGGTACCGTCCAAGGCCAAACACGGCCGGCGAGGCAGCGTGCCGGCACGTGGCGGCGGACCTCGCATCGATCCGCGCAAGATGGCAGCTAGTGCGCATGCGCCGTGAGCACGCCACCCTCCACGTGGACGCGCCAATACGCAGCCACTGCCACTCGTGTCGTCCACGCTAATAGCCATACAACGCTAATTGGCGCACGTTTTACTGCAGTGCGTTCGTACCTATTACTGATTGCTTAGAGTACTTCTTCGAGTGTTATCGAATTTTGCGACGCCACAGCAATTATGAAGCGCGTCGCGTCTATTTTTCTGTTACTCATTTCATTATTATTTACAAACAAGTATTCTCAAACCACTGCGGCGAAGTATATGGCAGTTACGCGACGATTTGGTTTATTCTTGTTACAACTTTATATGGAAGTATGCTCGTAATTAGTCTTGATCTCCGGGTATCCGTGGATGTGGTACGTTACGAGCAGAATGCTCGAAAATCAACGACTTGTGTCCTTCAGTCATTCATAACTAACTGTGTTCACTGTACGTTTTGGCGACCATACACTCATCAGGAATATTTCGTTCCGTTTTATATTGTGATGAAATTAAATGAGCGTATGGCTTTCTTGGCCGGGAGATCCCTTGCGGGGTTGTTCGGCCGCCTTAGTGTAAGTCTTTTTATTTGAGGCCGCGTGGGCGTGCCAATGAGGATGAGATGATAGATTATTAGGACAACACCCAGTCCCCTGCCTGGAACAAACCCGGGACCCCTGCGTGGTAGTCAGCGACGCTACCACTGAGCTACGGAGGCGGACTATATTGTGATAAGTATTGGCGACATGACATTTTTAATTTATGGCAAAATAACAAACGTAAACTTCATTTTTTTCCCGAACTCATTGCAGAATACACCAATCAGTAGTTTAAGATTAAAAAAAAAAAGCAGCCTTATTGGCAAAATTAGAATTTTATTTATTAACCTCCGAAGCGTATCACATGATTGAGACCTTTTCATATTGGCTGATGCAAGATGTTACACTCGTGGGACTTTTACTGATTTTACGACGCATGCAGTTGCATATGTTACTAAGTTTTCAAAATAAACAATGAGAGTTTAGGGAATGCCTTTTCACCTCATTTAGTATTACCATACTTACAAACACTTCATATTCGACGATCATAACCACCTTCCTTTAAGGGGAATCGCAGATTCGTTCCAGCATTTGTAAAACTTAACGCAGTCGGCACAAGGAGCATGTATCTGAACGTCTATCGAGCTTCGCACACTGGGGAGGCTTTCCAGTGTAGAGTAATATCATGCATGTCAGAAATTCTCAGCGAGCGTCTGTCCGTTCACCAATGAGATGGGAGAATGCCACCTACGTCACACCGGCTATCCGGCGGAGCGGGCAACTCTTTGCGGTACATACATAAAGACGCCATATTGGCCGTTAGTAAAAGCTCGTATTTTATGTTTTGTATATGTAACTTAGGTCTTATGACTATATGTCATTTCAAAGCAAGTCAAAAGCAACCGAGTAAACAGAGGCTCATCTAAAACCGGTCGCTATAGGTACTATTTGTTGTCATAAAGTAACTGGAAACGTCTTACATATGGTTAAAGAATTATTGTATTACGAAATTTTGCCGTTTACAGGCAACGGCGCACTGAAGATCCGTCAAAACGCATTGTCCTATATATGATTTGTTGTAATTACATGTCGCTAAATAGTATATGTCAAATAGTATATTTTACAGATAGTAAGATACATCAAATGATCCGTAGCGCAGACTTTTTTAAATCCAGATGTCTGACTCACCATTGTGTCCTACTTGTAATTTAAAGGACAGCAAAGTCAACAGATTCGTTTGTAAGAAAATGACGGAAATCTGGCAAAAGAACACCTCACGAAAAAATTACACCAACAGATTTTTTAAACCCAGACGATGTTCTATATTCAGTAAGACAATGTTGTGAATTGGGTTAAAGGACGTACAACAGATATTCTAACAAACGAAAATAAAATCAAAGAATATTTTTCGATGTGTCACAACTTGATTAAAACCAAAAAAATATAAAGAACAGTTCACAATTTTTTTTTTTAAATTCAACAAACAAACAAAATTAATAACGAGAAGAAAGAAGACGTAAAAAAGTTATCAAGTTTTGTCGACAATGGTTATTACCCATAAGTCGACGGACGAAAAGTATCTTCCCCCCTATCTACCCATAGAGAAACCGACAGTGTGTATAATTATAAACGGTGAAATGTACACTACAAAAACCAAACAGGTTTTTTGTAATGTAAATGTGATATACACGTGTAATTAATGTTAATTTGGCAAATTAAAGTTTAATTAAAAGAAAAAAGTAATATCTACTTGGCGTTCGTTCGAGGCTAGAAATATTAATTTTTTCTCGTCTTTGCGTTTTTCGATTAACTCTGTTACACTGTCATTGATATACACGTCTAATGTCAATCCAGTGGAATTTAATGACTTGACATAGGCCACTCAGACATGCTTCTAGCACAAAATTATTTTCTGTTGCTTAAAACTCTGTATAAACAGTCAGATGAATTACCTTTGGGGTCGCTGGCCGCGGTGGCCGAGGGGACTGAGGCGCTCCACTCACGGTCTGCACGGCCACTACGGTCGGGGGTTCGAATCCCCCCTCGGGCATGGATATTTGTGCCGTCCTTACTCTTAGCTAGTTCACAAGTAGTTTGTAAGCTTAGGGACTGATGACCCCGTAGTTAAGTCCCATAAGTTCTACAAACATTTGAACATTTGAACCTATGGGGTCCCCAATTTGTCCAGTTTGGCGGAAATGTTCATGTATAATTTTAGCAACATTTTCTGAACCATGAATCTAAGTGCCAATATCAAATACTGGTTCAGATGTGTAGAAGACATACTGTGTTTGAGCACAGGCACCAGAAGACAGTTCAAGACTTTTTTTTTTATTTTTATTGTATTTTTTTATTTTTCCAAAACTAACAAACATAAAAATATTCATTTCACATGGAGATGGTAACAAATCAAATTTCCTTGATCTGAATATTGATGTAAGTAACAAAACTCATTCCTTCAAAATTTACAGAAAAACTTAAGCTTCAGATACAGTCATACCTTCTTGCTCACAACATCCAATTACACAAAAACAAGCAGCTTTCAAAAATTCAAATGTTTGTAGAGTCTATGGGACTTAACTACGGGGTCATCAATCCCTAAACCTACAAACTACTTATGAACTACTTACAACTAAGGACGGCACAAATACCCATGCCCGAGGGGGTATTCGAACCCCCGACCGTAGTGGCCGTGCGGACCGTGACTGGAGCGCCTCAATCCCCTCGGCCACCGCGGCCGGCATGCAGCTTTCCACTCCATGGTACACCGTCTCCTATCTGTTCCAATGTCAAATGAGGATTTCAAAGCTGAGTAAGATACACTCAAATTTATTGCGACAACTAATGGCTACAATCGAGCCCTAACTGACATCTTGCACAGGAAACAGAAAATTAAGCCTCTCGTCTACCTTCAATCTGATACTCCTTCCACTGTATGCTGGAAGCTTTACAAACATCTGAACATTTCTGAGATCAATCCGAGAAGCCATCCCCATAAACAAGCCCAAAAATGACACGAAAATTTTAGATACTGTAGGTGATTTCAAGAATAAATTCGGACAGGAAAAAGTCACTAAATCAATGGAAAACACAGACAAAATTTTCCACACGAATATAGATACTAAAATGACGTTGAAACTTATCAAGTTATGCCACCAAAATAAATGACTCTTATGTCATCATTTTTCACGATATCACGACGAGGATGGAGGAGACATGTACAGAACATACTAAGAACAGCTTACAAGAAGCGTCAAAATCACTGAAAAGTTGCAATCAAAGGGTTTTCTGCTATGCAAAGAACATCACAGCAGAGTATATCTTCAATAGCAAAGAGATGATCCAGCTGTTACCCAGTAGTGAGGTATACAAAATTAATTGCCCAGAATGTGATACGTTCTCAGCTAGTACTGTAGAGCTGATGTTCTATGTCACTTAAAACAGGAATAATACGTCCGGCAGTTTTGCCATGATGTGCAACATGTCAAAAGCTTGAAAATTACCGTTAAAATTAATTTTTCTAATATCTTATAACGGGTATTTATTAATATTTATCAAAGAAAATATATTGTTTTAAAGTACATACTTTGCACTGACTGAATTCAATGCATTAACAGCAACGCATAATTTTAACAGAGAAATAGCATTCCATAAGTCACCAAGATGGCGAAAAGGCTTCAACTGACGTATATGCTCGGCATAGATAACGCCATCTCCCCTCCTAGGCCAGAAACGTCTATTCTATCTTTGAGTCTGATAATTGTATCACATTCCACATATAATTAATTTTTATATTATTGGTGCTACCTAACTACCCCAAAAATTCTGTGCTTACAGTTTTTTTAAAATTGTTCAGCGATCTGTCAAGTAATTTACTTATCGGAATGGTTAGTTATTTGAAAATGGTATATAAACAGATTTTCCAGTTTAAAGTTAATTTCTATCTTCCCTTGTCTATTTATTTATAATTAATTAATTTTTAACATTTGTAATTGTACTACCAGAGAAGAAAACAAGATGACATATCGTATGTGCTTGAATCTAAGTGTAGACGTGTAACATATCATCCAATTTTGTATCAAAATAATGGAACTTCTTTGAAAAAATAAAACAGTAAAGGCTGATGATGGCCTTGCAAACTGAAAGACCGGTTAACGGATTGAAACACACTTGTGGGGCATACGCAAAATAGCGATTTTAATTCAGTACGATAATGTTCCACCAACGACTGACGAATAATCATTCAAACTGGCCGACAAACAAGGTTATTTACAAACTTCGTTACTACGTTTTGATTTCCACTGCCGATAACATCACTGTCCTAGCTGCTGTGGTACTGTAGCTTCCCAGGCATGCCAGTGTTACTGAAAATTTACCACTTACGTCTCAACAATGCGATCTGAAGTCACGTTATTACTGTTGTGTCATTTTTACCACAAAAACTTATCGGGACGTTGGATTCTGGTCGATAGTACTTCAATTTTCGACGTAAACTTTTAACAGTTTTAGAGTTTAATGCCTGATAGCAAAGGTAAGGTAACATCCGACTTATGGATATAACATTACCTTTTTCCAGAGTGGGCAGCTTCCGGAACAGCGTCTGCCCAAGAGGATCTGGCTGCAAGTGAATGTTCCATGAACTAACAACCCTCTCTTGTAATTTCACAATGGAAACTGGATCGAGATTACAAGACACGTGAGATCTTGACATACAGAGATCTTGACACGTGTCAAGATTAATAACAATATCCTAAGCAGTAACTAATTCACTTTTTTTTTATTATCTGATAAAAAGTCGCCAGGGGTGCTTCACTTTTGGCATTGGCCTCGGGATAAGCCGGCACAGTAGCTCAGCCCAGGGTTCACCGCCCTCAGTAATAATAAATAAATAAATAAATAAAATGAACCAAGATTTACTGGATCAACAAGCATCGAACACGATCCCACGTCCGCAAGGAACTGATCTACATGGAAAAAGGGGTTAAGGTGCTAAACCGGAAACAGAAGGACCACGGGTTCGAAACCTAACACAGCCTTCACCTTTCAACAACATGAGGAGTCGCCAGAACTACACGTGGTTCGCATTTCACGTTAAACTGTAGTTGGGTAACTAGCGTAGGTGAGGAACTATAAGTCGACGAAGTGGGATTTAGATGAAATACTTGGACAACGTCACGGAGCCACATGAAAATATCATTGTCATCATCATCATCATCATCTTTATGGCACGGAAGAAGAGAATTAGTTCAATCTGAGACGCGGTCGAGTTGCCGAGCGCTCCAAGGCACCCAGCTGCGGAGCGCGCCGCTTCTCGCCGTCGGGAATTCGAGTCCTCCCTCGGGCATGGGTGTATTTGTTGTCCATGTTATAAGTTAGTTTACATAGTTTGTAAGGCTAGGGACTGGCAACTAGAGTAGTTAAGTCCCATAGCTTTACAAACATCTGAACATTTCTGAGTTGAACACGAGACACCATCCCCATAAATACGCCCAAAAATGACACGAAAATTTTAGATACTGTAGGTGATTTCAAGAATAAATTGGGACAGAAAAATGTCACTAAATCACTGGAACACAGAGACAAAATTTTCCACACAAATATAGATACTAAAATGACGTTAAACTTATCAAGTTATGCCAGCAAAATAACATGACTGTTATGTCATCATTTTTCAGGCTATCACGACGAGGATGGAGGAGACATGTACAGAACACGTGAGACTTCCTGATACACCACGTGGCGAGCTTCTATTGTACGAAGAAGTGGATTCATGACAATAAAATCTGAACTGCTGCGACTGTTAATTCGGACCATTAACTAATGCAAAACAAAATTATATCCCCATATATAGTTTGATATGGTAAAGATTGTAGAAACCACCAGAACGCAGGAAGGGGAAAGAGAGCAATTGAAGTTATAGAAACCATTCAATAGGATGCTCACATACAGCAAAAGAACTAGAACTACGAAAAACGAACGTTAAACACCTCTATTGTGACTCAGAATGTAAAAATGCACGAGAGAGAGAGAGAGAGAGAGAGAGAGAGAGAGAGAGAGAGAGAGAGAAAGAGAGAGAGAGGGGGGGGGGGGTAAAAGAGCTTTTAAAAAATACAACAGTCAAAATTCCAATAAAATCTGTATCTGTTTCCAGTGACTATACTATACTGTTCCTACAACGCGTTTAAGAATTTAAACCCCACACCATAAGGTGGGATTTTATAGTCGTCAAGCAAAATTCATTTTCCTGTCGGAAAATGTGTATAAATAAGAAAATGTGTTCCGAATAATATATAAAAATAACTTGGTCGAACAGTTTAAAAGAAAGCCGAAGAAAATTTGTTTCCTTTCAGATAACATAGTATTGTTATGGTTCATGAGGAGTGGGGGGGAGGGTGTCGTCAGAATATTTTTATTTGGAAGGGGGGTCACATATTCGAAAAGGTTGAAAAACACTGCTCTACAGCATTTTTCAGCAAATAACACAGTAATTACAAAAGGCGTCTACAGTCGCTCTGGGCACTCACACTAACTATGTAATGGTGGCACCCGATTAAAATAATAATAAAAATAAAATCTACGAACATAACTCACATCAATGAGCGTTACTCCCGGGGGAAGACTCCCCCCCCCCACCCAATAATTCTGGAAACTCAATTCCAATTTTCAAGAAAAATTTAAAAAATTACACTGTTGAAAGCATATATCCAAGTTACACCAATTACGCATACTACTCTTGTGTTGTGAAGGAATGTAAGGAGAAATTTGGAGAGGGAACTGAAGTCCAGGGAGAGGGAATGAAAACCTTGCGGTTTGCTGACGACATAGTAATTCTGTCAGAGGCAGTAAAAGACCTGGAAGAGCAGTTAAACGGAATGGACAAGGTCTTGAAAGGAAGGTATAAGATGAACATTAATAAAAGTAAAACCAGGATAATGAAATGTAGTGTCAGAAAATCAGGCAATGCTGAAAGTATTAGATTAGGTAATGAGACGATAAAAGTAGTATATGAGGTTTTTTAGTCAGGTAGCAAGATGACTTGCTATGGCCAAAGTAAAGAAGATATAAAATACAGAACGCCTGTGGGAAGAAAAGCGTTTCTGAAGAAGCTAAGTTTGTTGAAATCCAATATTATTTTAAATGTTAGGAAGTCATTTCTGAAACCATTTGTCTGGAGTGTACAATTGTGTGGGAGTCAAACGTGGACAATAAGGAACTCAGACAAAAAGATCATAGGAGCTTTCGAAATGTGATGCTACAGACGAATGATGATGATTATATGGGTAGATCACATAACTAATGAGGAGGTGCTCAACAGAAATGGGAAGAAAAGGAGTCTCTGGCATATCCTGATTAACAGAAGGGACAGATATGTGGGATACATTCTGAGACATCAAGGAACTGTCAACTTAGGATTAAAAGGACATTTGTGGAGTAAAAATCGTAGAGGGAGACCGAGGGGCAAATACAGTAAGAAGACTCAAAAGGACGTAGATTGCCGTAGACACTGTCAGATGACGAGGCCTGCACAGGACAGAGTAGCGTCAGAGCTGCATCAAACCAGTCTGCGGACTGAAGAACACAACAACTACTCTTGTGTTGCAAGAACTGAGGTTTTTTTGTACTTACTAAAGTGCCATAATTATTGTTTTTGTCTTCAGTCGGAAGACTGGTTTAATGCATCTCTCCAAGCTATCTATTTTGTTCAAGCCTCATCTACTCCGCATAAGAACGGCAGCCCACATTCATTTGAAACTGCCTGCTCTACTCGTCTCTTGGTCTCCCACTGAGATGCTTACTTCCATACTTCTCCCCATATATTATTATTCATTAGAAAAATGACATTTCAAGTTTTAAAACATTACGTTGGTACGACTAAGACTATGCGTGAATATGCTTGGCTTTGTCAGGGTGGGCAGGAAAACAGGAAAATTGTAAAATAATCAATTGCAATGCGAATAAAAGCATTTTGAAGATGGGTAATTTATTTACAATTTAGAATGTCTTTTATGAAGGCATTTGTATTGAGTGTAGCCTTGTACAGAAGACAAAAATGGATTTCATCAGTTCAAAGAAGAGGAATGAAGCTTTTGAAATGCGTTGCTACAGAAGACTGTAGAAGATGATGCAGTTGTCATGAAGACTGGGCAAGGTGGCACACTGGCGCCCTTGTGCTCGGCTGAGAAAAGTCACAGCTCTACAATAAGATAGCTACATCGCGTAACTAATGAGGAGGTACCGAAAATAATAGGTAAGAAAAGGATACCTCGACCAAAAGAAGGAATCGATTGGTAGGAAATATTCTTAGACATCAAGGAATAGTGAATTTAACATTGGAGGGATGTGTGTATCTCATCGGGAGACCACGAGATGAATACAGAAAGCAGGTTCAAATGGATATGGGTTGACTTTGTTATTCGGAAATGAAGAGGTTTGCATAATATAGAGTAGCGTGGATAGCTGTATCAACCAGTCTTCAGACTGAAAATAGAAACAACACACTGTCGATAAATTTAAACGTTACTTTTGCACATATTTTATATTTGTTAATTGCAAAATATAGTTTGTTGTGATCCAGGCTTAAACTGACATGCTTACTATTTTTTAAGTGCCAATGAAATTATAGGTGTTCATCCAGCGCACCAGAATGTTCAGGAAAAAAATGTTTTTAGGTCTCTTCAATATGATTCAAGTCTATCTTCCGTTTAGGATTCCTTTTGAGCTACACCGTATCTTTTGAGTCGTTGCCCCACCTCTTTGCAATAATTTTGTGCTGGTGACGCCTACGCGTTTCACCTGTACTCTTCAGGAAGCAGTTATCGCCTCTAATTCCGCATCATCCTCTGATTTTACCTCCAACGAAATGCACAGAAATGTTCTTTGTTAATCATCGTTTTAAGTAAAAACTTGGTTTTCTCGTAATGAGATGAAGGTGGGATCTTAATTCTCTCGAGGAAAAAGAAATCGCGAGATTTTCGCAAGTTAAATAATAACTAAATTTCTAAAGTAACCACATGTACTGGAAACAGCATAAGCTCTTTGCGGGTACTTTTCCTGTTTTCATATCCATTGTTTCTTTTAGCAGTAAATTAATTAGTAGAACAGCCATTTGTGGTAGAAAGATTATAACAATCTGTCTCAACATGCTGGGTACCCTTACTTCGCTATAGTTACTACTGAAAGTATTGTACGACACATTCGGGGGTATTATAGGCTCTATCCAGATGTCCGTTCGCGCGCTTTCGCTTCGATTGTCAATTCACCCATATCCGCAGTGGCCCAGCGATATCCACAGTGGCCCAGCGTTCGACAGGCGCTACACCTGGATGACCGAACCCAGCTGCTAACGGCGTGACCTCCACTGGCAACGTAAACACGTCGCTCACAAACAGAATAACAAACCGGCCTGCAGCATACGCTCACCCTGAATACGTAACAGACTAGTTTGCGTTATGCACGACTTGTCGGAGAATCGCGGATAACAAACTTGTAAATGACTAGCCTCCAAGTGAAGTACAGCGTCATCACCGTCTTCAGAATTTCATTTGCTGAATGTTACCCAGCAGGATATCGTATTGCGAAACCAGAGCAGTATTTTGCACTCGACAGATTTCTTGTTACTACCAAACGCACAAAAAGGTTAATTTTGAAACTAGCTAGGCAATAAACCATTAAACGAAAACTGTCGGCTCTTCAAAAGTGCACGTCTCTTAAGTCAAAATTTGCTGCCGAGAAACCATACACTGATTCTCAAACGGTCCATTGTAGCATATTCGACCTGTTGTCCAGAACTTGATGGAGACGAAGCAGCTTCATACCTGACTCATTCTTTGATGGCGGTTCTCTTGAGGTAATCAAAAATGCTCATATATTTCTAAAGCTTATGGGACTTCGGGGTCATCAGTCCCTAAACTTACTACTTATGAACTAGCTTATAATAAAGACGGCACAAACATCCATGCCCGAGGGGGGATTCGAACCTCCGACGGAGAACGGCCTCGCGCATCGTAACATAGCGCTTCAATGCGCACGGCCGCTCCGCCGCGGCTTGATGTTATCCAGAAGGTTCCTGCGACAACGGACTGCACGCCTTTGGTACGTCTTTTCCACAGCAATTAATGCCAACGAATATGCCTTGTCTCTTTTGTATGATTTAATTTTTTTCTGTAGGATACCTGAATTTATGAACAAGCGCCACAAATAAGCTTCGTGAGGGTCTTTTGATCGAATCAGTCTGTCTACGAATAATAGACTTAGCGAGGTCGCTCAGGCATTCATTTGAATTCCAGAGGATGGCAGTACAAATCATCGTCTGGCTATTATCCACATTTAGTTTTTCCCTGACTTCCTTAAGCGCCCCATGAAAATGCTATAATGTTTTCTCTGGAACGGACGTGTCCGCATTCTTTACCTATATTTGTATTCCACCTTTAATAAATTCGTCTCTGATGAAACGTTAAACTCTGAACTTTGTTTTCCGGGACAGGGCGTTGTAAGTAGAGGTTACAGACAGTAACATCTAACATATTCGCAAATGTTCGCATATTTGTAAACTTAGTGAACCAAACTCTACGGTAATCAGTACCTACACTTAAAAACTACTTAAACTAATTTACACTAGGGACAAAACACACACACATACACACACACACACACACACACACACACACACACACACACACACACACACGCACGCACGCACTCGAGGGAGAACTCGAACCTCCGACGGTGAGCAATCGCGCACTCCGCAGCAAGGCGCCTTGGAGCGTGCTGCTACTCCAGCGCGGCAACGTATCCGCCCCCACGAGGCATTCCTGTTAGTTTCTTTATCATTCGAGTAATTTTCTCCTCCTCTTCACCTACAAAGCAAACTGTACGCCGAGCTTCACTGTAATTTTCATATCATGCTTAATCCTCTAAGATTTCTTCATTAGTTATTTTCTGCAGAGACCGTTCACTACTGCATGTCTTAGACGATTAGAATATCGATTAAAATTATTCATCGCACATACAACGTTTAAATCCGGAAGGGATACTTTTCTTTCGTATTCGAGCCATATTTGTTTCTTGTATTGCGTTCTCTTTTGCCTGGCCATATATTCTTTGTCTATTACAAAGACATCTGCGTGCACCGAGATCTAGGCCACTGGCTAAAAGCGATGGAATACTACTGACCTTGATTGCACAGTCAGTGTGACCGGGATCCGGTTGCTACGCTTGCTTCACGTGTTATGTTACTGCTCGTATTTCCATGTACCTGTACGGCCTTCGTGTTACCTACGGCTTCTGAGAGTACGTCGTGTCGTGGTGAAGGGAAACCCTATCACATTTTTTCTGGGTACAATACACATGCAAGAATTTAACTATTTTTAGCCCCAGTTATGTAGCAGGAGCCTTCTGACAAGAATTCCATCTTTCGTTCGATAAACACAAAGATGCACATCTGCCGAGACAGATGTCGGCGATCAATCAGATGTTTCAATAAAATGTTCAAATGTCTGTAAACCTATCGGACCAAACTGCCTGGTCATCAGTCCGTAGCTTACAAACCACTTAAACCTAGGTAAACTAACCTAAGGACAAACACACACACCCATGCCCCAGGGAGTACTCGAACCTCCACGGCGAGTAACCGCGCGCTCCGCAGCGAGGCGCTTTAGACCGCTCGGCTACTCCACACCGCGGCAATCAGATGTTTCTCTCAAATTAGTCCACTGTATGTAACTACATCATGCACCGTCCATCTTTGCTATATTCAGCTACTTCGTACTTTCGTCCGAATACGCGAAGCTGGATCTGGTTTACCACCACGCCGGAGCTAGTTTGTGGTAGAGATGCAAGTTACATAATATAGCGAAACTTCGAATGGCACATTTCAGGAAGATAACTTGATATCCATACATCCACAAGAGTCTTCGTTTACTCTTAGAAATCAAAATAATTGCAGATTTATGAAAATATCGATAAACTAATCCCAATGTCTGATAATGTATGGTTCAGTCTGCAGTAAATATACTGACGTCGTACAAGCTCGTATTTTTCTCATACTTTTGCACGTATCACATAAAGTATCCAATTACATTTCAGCGTCGATTACAATACATCATAACATATACAGATTTTTATTAAAACAGTACATGAAAGAGTAATATAGAACACTCAACTATCGAAGTGCAGACTAGACATAACAACAGTTAACATTCATTTTAACAAATCTTCGTAATTAAGAGAGAAAGGGGAAGGTATGGGGAATGGCTTGTTACTGATTAATGTAACAGCAACTTACTGTTTTATGTTTCCGGTAGACAAATGACCCTATCGACATAAATGTTCAAATGTTTGTATAGTCTATGGGACTTAACCACGGGGTCATCAGTCCCTAAACTTACAAACTACTTACGATCTACTTACGAACTAAGACGGCACAAATATCCATGCCCGAGGGGGGATTCGAACCCCCGACCGTAGTGGCCGTGCAGACCGTGACTGGAGCGCCTCAGTCCCCTCGGCCACCGCGGCCGGCCTATCGACATATTTCCTACATGCCATAGTATATGAATAGTGCACGATTGTAAAAACACAATGAAGCCAACTTTAGACTATTCATATATGAGCAAGTTATTTTATCCTTGGTGGCCGCGTCCATTTACTCTATTGTATGACATTCTCAAAAATAAGAAGAAGGAGGGAAACAGTTCTACAAGAAACGTGATTACCTTGCCAGACAAAGCCGAGAAGTGATTTGATATTCATTGATTATCATTAAAAGGCTCCAAACTTCTCGGTGCATAGTCTTCGTTCCAAAAGAATAAAAGACATAAAACCTTGGCATCATTTTTTCAAATACTGTACCAGACAACAGGAAGGTTTACTTCTTTGTAATGATGTTATAATGAATGAAACAAAACTAACTTCGGTCATCCACCGAGAACCCGTGTATCCACTGAGGCACGACAGCTGGTCATCACTGAAATGAGTATATTTTATACGGAAAAACGAATATAAATAAGACCAGACATGCAACAAACGTTATTTTAGATTGGGGCTCATGATCACAAAACAGAGTTGTGTTAGGAGATTAGAAGAAAATATACATAATTTAAATGCGGCTGTAACAGACTTTTGCAACAGACAACAAATTTGCAACAAGTCAGACTGTTCTCTGTGACGTTGCTCCTACCCTGACGTTGATCCTGCCTTGACAATAAGGTCAGAACGGTTCAATTGCACAGTAAGACGTTAATTTTAGGCCCAAGATTACCAACTGCGTCAACTAGTCTTTTGAGGCCATTATCACTTGTAATTTCATAATGAGGATATACTTGCCTTTGTTTTTATTCCACGTACTTAAAATTCATCTTATTTATCACATTAACGAGTGTGCCGGCCGCGGTGGCCGAGGGGACTGAAGCGCTACAGTCACGGTCTGCACGGCCACTACGGTCGGGGGTTCGAACCCCCCTCGGGCATGGATATTTGTGCCGTCCTTAGTATTAGCTAGTTCATAAGTAGTTTGTAAGTTTACGGACTGATGACCCCGTAGTTAATTCCTATAAGCTATACAAACAAACAATTAACGTGTGTTGTGTGGATTCCACGATTATTCCTTCGCGATGTAATGGTTGTGAAGAAACACTTTGGCTGTGCTTCCAGTCGACTACGAAGTCACTACGAAACGGACTGGAAGGCGTTTGGGTTGGGACGCGCATCAGTCATATCTTATTCTAAGGAACCATTCCGACAATTGTGTTAATCGATTTATGGCAACCACGAAAAATCTGAACTTTGACGGCCAATCTGTGATATAATCCCTAATTATCCTGAATGAAAGTCCATATGTTTAATCATTCCGTAACACACCAAGCGAATTATTCATATACTAATCTTTAATCTGATGAATAGACACCTATGAAACGTTATGTATGTATGTGCCGTACGAATATTACGCTGCATGTCATGGTACATCTTAGATTGCACTACTGTCACCGATATTAATTATCTAATACAACATACGAACGGTTCACAACTGTATCTCAAAACGTGTATACGTCAATATTGTCAGCCTGCGCTGATGTGTGACAAGACAGTTGATAATGTACAGTCAGAAAGATGTCCTAAGACCTAAAGCTACATCGTAGTTACGTATAACATAACATTTGAGAACTATTTGGGGCTATATACTCTCCACAAGAGACTCTAATTTTAATATTTTTAGACTATTGACTCATGAACCATGAATCTCCATTCGTGATACCTTCTAGTTTGGTTCCTTAGGTTTACAAAAATCTAACAACAGTCTGCCTGTTCTCTTAGCTGTTGGTATATTACGGAAATGATGCTGCCCGTAGCTCGCATTTATCGCAAATCTTTGATCCAGCGCAAAGTTCCAAGCGAATGGAAAAAGGCAGAGGTAACTACCGTGTATGAGAAAGGCAAAAGAAGAGACCCATGAAACTACAGACCTATATCATTAACATCAGTTTGCTGTAGAATTATTGTTCTACAGTTCTAATGTAGCAATTTCCTCGAGACGGAAAAGTTCTGTACATGTATCAGCACGAATTTAGGAAACATCGATCGTGCGAAACCCAGCATGCCCTTTTTCTCTCATGACATCTTCCGTGCTATTGATGAAAGGCAACCGGCAGACTGCATATTTCTCGATTTTCGAAAGGCGTTAGACATGGTTCCGCACTTCAGACTGCTAACGAAGGTACGAGCTTATGGAATAGGTACACAAATGTCAGTGGCTCGAAGACTACTTAAATAATAGAGCCCACAACGTTGTCCTCGATGGCGAGTGTTCATCAGAGACTAGGTAGTGCCAGAAGTGCCCCACGGAAGCGTGATAGGACCGCTATTATTTCCTATCTATACAAACCATCTGACGGACAGAGAGTGTTGCAATCTGAGGCTGTTTGCTGATGATGCTGTGGTGTACAGGAGGGTGTCGTCATCGAATGACTGTAGTAGGGGGTAGGATGAGTTGGACCAGCGCTAAATTTAGAAATATGAAAGGTGATGCAGATGAGTAGGAGAACCAATTCCGTAATGTTCGAATACAACATTAGTAGTGTGCTGCTTGACAGAGTTGCGTCGATTAAATATCTAGGCATTACGCTCCACAACGATATGAAACGGAACGGGCATGTAAGGACAATCGTGGGGAAGGCGAATGGTTCACTTCACTTTACTGGGAGAATTTTGGAAAGGTGAGATTCGTCTGTAAAAGAGATCGCATATAAAACGCTTGAGTATTGCTCAAGTGTTCGGGATCCTCACCAGATAGGTCTAAAGGAGGACATAGAGGCAATTCAGAGGAGAGCGGCTAGATTTGTAACTGGTAGATTCGATCGATGCGCGATTGTTACCGAAATGCTTCGGGAACTGAAATGAGACGCTGGAGGGAAGAAACACAGTTGCAGAAATTTAGAGGGCCGGAATTTGAGGCGGATTGCAGAACGATTCTACTGCCGTCAACACACATTCCGCGTGAAGACCACAAGATAAGAGAGACTAGGACTCGTACGGGTACATACAAGCATTTATTTTTCCCTGGTTCTATATGGGAGTGGAATAGGAAAGCAAGTCCGGGCACCCTGTATTGTGGCTCTGTCTGGTATGAAGCGAATGGCAAAATAAATACAAGTACCATTGCGAATTATTCAATTGAATGCCTTCCGTTGCACTTCTGTCGCTGTGTCAAATGAAAAAAAAAAAAAAAAAAGTTTTCACATACGTAGCAGGGCAAAAATAATCGAGACTGCTTACAATGACAATGTATACACAAAACCAAATGAGTATTACAGCGCACTGATGGTTTCTCGGATAAAAAGAAGCTAAATGCTTGTGGCATAAACAACAGCCTTTTATTGAGTGACTATTCCGACTGTTCTTGACATACTATTTTAGTCATTTTGAATGAGAGATAATTGTGTAATATTCTTCAAATTTTTTGTGTTGGAAACCGGTTTTCGGAAGAAAAACTTGCCTTTTAGTTAGTAACAAAGACGAAATACAGCTCCACGAATTTCTAAACAACTTAGGAACGACGGAAAACGGATAAAATGACGAAGAAATAAACGGCTTGTGAACTACGTTACAACAAAGGCATTCAAAGAGTCAAAATCTCAAACGTAAAGGAAGAGCCATGACGTGGGTTTAGACTACTTCTGTAGAATAAATTCTAGGTCCTTCATTACAGCTCTCTGTTGCAAACAGACAAACTACGATAAAATGGATTACAGTGGACACACGTCATTGAGCCTACTGGCAATTCGTAATTTCGTGAGAAAAAAATTAACAAGAGGGAGATTTGGAGACGAATAGCCTGCTTTGTAGGTCTAGACCGTGACTACAGAGCGACAACGCGTCAGCTCTTCCAGTTCGCTAGATGTTGGACATGGTTAGCACCGACTGTTTACTCTTTCTGTTTCGCTTCTTTTTTCGTAGTTCCGTACACTTTCCGCACCTGATATGTTTTCAGCTTTTGACCACGAATATTGAGGGCGTAGTCATGGGGAGTTTCCCTTGTAAGGTCGAGACGTTCCTCCTGGAAGAATGCACACCAGTTGTAGACAATGGACCGATGCATGCAGACTCCCCATACAATCCAGTCATGTGGTTGTGAATTTCCCTCTGTTTATGGCCAATTGCCCACAAATATCGAATTACACAGCGTTGCTATTCGCAAGCTGTCGACACGAACATGTGCACAGTTTTTGTTTCTTTCAGACTGCTCGCCCCAGAGCGCACGTATGCCAAACACGGCATGTAGCGCCCACCTGAAACAAAATCGTGAAATTTGAAGACGCTAGGGGAGACAGTCGTCGGTAGAGATGAGCCGACAGTCAGCTAGCTGACATTTGGCGGGCGCGGCGGCCGTCGCTGGCCCCGGTACAAAATGTATTTCGAGCCGGCCTGCCCGAGATCGACGACCGGCGTTTCCAAACAGCGGCGCCGGGCCGCGCGTCACGCGTGCCTGCGCAGGTCGGCTTTCGCGCGCCGCTCTGCGTCCCGGGAACACAGTGCCAGCCAGTCCTCTGCTCACCAGCAGCTACTGCGAGCGCAACCTGTGCCATGCGCCAAGCAGCATAAGCAACTCGTTGCCACGAACACGTCCGGTACAAGGGCTGAGTTGACGTTCATCTGAATCTTCCCAAAAACGCACACGTTCAAATAAATCATTTATCCCGACACTGGAGCAGTGTCTGTCTTTGTCATTTCTAAATACATGTTACAGAATCCAGTTCAAATTGTTGTTGTTGATGTTGTTGTGGTTTTCACACCTGAAACTGGGCCGCGCGGGAGTAGCCGAGCGGTCGGAAGCGCCACGTTGCGAATCGCGCGGTCTCCCTCGGGTATGGATGTTTGTGTTATCCTTAGTATAAGTTCGTAAGTAATTTGTAAGTTTATTGACTGATAACCCCGCAATTACGTCCCATAAGCTTTACACACATTTGAACATGAGACTGGTTTGATGCAGCTCTCCACGCAACCCTGTCCTCTGCTAGTCTCTCTTCAACTCTGAATAAGAATGGCTACCTACATCCTTTTGAACTTGTTTACTGTATTCGTCTCTCAGTCTCCTTCTGCGATTTTCACTCCACATACTTCCCTCCAACAATTGACGGTTTATTGATATCTCAGCAAGTTTCCCAAGATATGCCAGAAATTTCTTTTCTTCCCAATTCATTTCAGCATCTTTTCATTATTTACAAGATCTACCCATTTAATCTTCAGTATTCATCTGTAGTACCGCATTTCAATATCCTTGTATCGTCTTCCTGACTAAAACCCTTATCGTCCACGATTCACTAGCTTGCTGTCTACACTACAAACAAATGCTTTCAGAAATGACTTCCTAACCATTATATTAATTTTGTATGTCAAAGAATTTCGATTCTTCAGAAATGTTTTGATTTCCATAGCCATTCTGCATTTTATAGTCGCGGTGGAATGGCCCAGCGCTGTGAGGTACCTTGCAGCATAGCGTCCGGTTGCTCCCCGTCGGAAATTCTAGTCCTCCCTGGAGTATTATGAGTGTGTGTTGTCTAAGTTAGATTAAGTAGTTTGTAAACCTATTGACTGATAACCGCAGTAGTTACGTCTCATAGATTTACAAACATTTGAACAATTTTGCATGTTACGTATCTTCTTTACTTTGGCCATCAGACGTTATTTTCGCACCCAAATAACGAAATTCATCAACCACTATTATTGTTGTAGCATGTAATCTAATTCCTTCAGCATCGCCTGATTTTCTTACAGTACATTGGATTATCCTTTTTTTCCTCTTATAACCTCATTTAAGACACTATTTATTTAAATGCTCTTGCTGTATCTGACAGAATTATACCGTCAAAGGCGAACCCCAGAGTTTTTATCTATTCTACCTGAACTTAAACTCCTTTTCAAAATTCTTCTTATTTTCCTTCACAGCTTGCTCAATGTACGTATTGAATAACACTGGGGAGAGGCTACAACCCTGCCTTACTCCCTACTCAATCACTGCGTCCCTTTGTTGAACCTTCAATTCATATAACTCAATATTTGCTACAGTCACATGTCTGGACTTAAAGACATTTGCCATATTAATACTGGTTTAGAATTTTACCACTTTTCATCGGTTATCAGTATAACGTGATACGATTTTTCAACGGGCTTTTAAAAGAGTCCCTGGTGATACGTGTACCCAATTCGGTCTTCAAGACAGTAGGCTGTCCCCCTTGGAGAGGGGATATTTCCAAGGGCGAGTGAGTCGTTAGTCACTAGGGTACAGAGTCCTGGCATGGCTGCAGATATAGCGCAGCAACAAAGCCGCTAGCTGCCCCAGTCGGCTGCCGTCCAAGACACGGCACGCTCAAAGACAATCACTGACGCTCCACCTGATACACCTCCCTCAACAGCACTGCCCAGTCTAACTAGTCATCACTGCTATAATTTAAGGAAACTATGGTGACATGATGACTGTGCAACACACCGACAATCTAAACTCGTTCTCCACCTACATCTGGTGGTATCCGAGTACGCCGCCGAGACTTATTAGTTCTGCATGCACATTAAAAATCGTGTTAGTGTGTGTAAGAAAAATTGTAAATGTGTTATGAATATTAATATATCTGACAGATACAGGTCGCTGTAAAGAAAACGTAACAGCGAGTTAGTTATAACATATCGATGTACTTAAAGAGTTGTATATTACTGTCACTGGCTGCTGTGGCTTATCATATCTGAGACGCACGCTACTAAAACTCCAGAATCGGTAATGATGGCAAACGGTCTTTAAAAACGTAAAATGTTATTAGGGCTCAAAAATAAAAAGAAAGGCGAAAACACGAAGGAGGAATCATTTGCTGTATAGTCCAAGGAAGAGGGCAGAGTTTACGAGTGTCAGTCTTTCCTGACCTCTAATGACTGAACAATAACATCTTAAAGCTACACAAACTGCCAAATGTTCAAATGTTTGTAGAGCTTATGGGACTTACCTATGGGGTCATCAGTTCCTAAACTTACAAACTACTTATGAACTAGCTATTACTAAGGACGACACAAATAACGATGTCCGAGGGGGGATTCGAACCCCCGACCGTAGTGGCCGTGAAGACTGTGACTGACGCGCCGCAGAGCGCTCGGCCACCGCGGCCGGCACACAAACTGTCCTTTGGTATACTTTCTTCTAGAAAGCGTGAGATATCTGATTTGCACATCCGAAAACGAAGAAAATTCACCAATATATAGGGTGATTTTTTCCGCCGTGTACAAACACCAGGAATTGATCCAGCAGAGGATACTAAACAAAAAGGTCTAATGCACTTATGTCCGGAAATGCACGGTGTCCACGCTAGATAACATTTATTGTCATATAGAGACGCGCTATGCCTTACAGCCTCAGTTGCTGGCTTCCTCCTGTAGGGTGGTGCTGTTCCTCACATTGTGCCATTGATGATTCGAGGGGTGATGTGGTTGCTTCATGAGGAGGCTCTACCCCACTTCCCGTTAACCCTCTCAACCCCAAATTTTCTTAATTTATGAACAAAAGTATTTCTTTTCATATCTCTGTACATAATGTTTGAAATAATGCATATTTGGAAAATTGTTGATTATTTTTAGTTTTTCTAGGGAAATTTGGAGTGACTACATTTGACATAATTTGGCAGGACATGTTTCCTTTATCGTAACTAATAAGATTTTCAAACTGTTAACTACTAATTTAGACATTGGACAATTATTTGGTAATGAAATTTTTAAATTACTTTGTTTCCTTTATCTTGATATAATAATTTGAAACTCTTGTAGCACTTACTCCAACTTAGACATCAAGAAACGACACATATTTTGACAATGAATTGTAGCCTAATGCTCTCTGTTTCCTCAAGGTAATGGTAGACAACTTAGTCACAGTTCCTAAGTTATGTCACAAAATTCCTGTTTTCTAGAACGCAATCGGCAGCTGCAGATGTACCATCACTTTGGTCGTAGCCAATGGCAGAAGGGGGGAAAAAAGATGAATTCCCCCCCTCCTCTGATATTACGTTATAATGCTTTGCAGGTCACAATAAATGCCATAACTTATGGTTGCATTTCATTGTCTGACCCCCCCCCCCCAACCCAAATAAATAAAAAAATAAAAATAAAAAAATCTGACTACTGTCCTGCTGTCCTGTCAATTACACCCTACCGCCCCGCCGGTTTCTCTTTAGGACGTTAAAGACGAGAAAATCACAACCTGAAAGATCCCGGCAGTACGGAGGATGTTGCAGTCTTTCTCCTCATATGTTTAAAGCGTAGCAATCATACAAATGGCCGGTCGTTATCGTGATACGCTCTGTCTCTTGGTGACACCATTTCGATCCCAATAACAAATTCAAAGCTAGCAATACCATCCCACATGCCAAAGAAATCCAAAGATACTGTGTCAGCAAAATGTCATGAAGAAGGCCACTTGTAATAGTGACCGAAACGTATAATTTTGTCTTTTGACAATGCAGTCATCAGAAACGCAGAATAGTTTTCTTGAGCAGTCAACTCACGGTAAGGTCACGACGAACCCCTTGGGCTGCAGAAGCGCCCTAGTTGACGAGTTCCTCGTGCGCGGAAGCACAATCAATTCGCTGCGCTTTGGAGAGGAGAACAGCGACGCGCCATTAAGTCAAAACGGACAGGCAGCAGCAAGACGGAATCAAGACCTTGCACTACAGCGTCCTCCCTCACTCTGCCAACCAGACGAAGGCTATGGTTTAGCGATTTGGAACGGAAGTACATCAAAATCCTCCGTACATACCGGGTGTTTCACATCTTTGGCGACCAGGAAAAAGGCTTGCGTGGTCATCGGTTTGAGTCGGACGATGACGTGCAACAAAGAGTCTCTCTTGGATCTGTGCGAGGCGGCCGCGTTCAACAAGGCAGGCACTGAGCCGCGGCGGAGTGGCCCAGCGCATTAAGGCGCCATGCTCTGATGCGCGAGACCGTTCCCCGTCGGGTGTTCGAATCCTTCCTCGGGCATGGATGTTGTCTTTAGTATAAGGTAGTTTATAAGTAGTTTGTAAGTTTAGGGACTGATGACTCCGCAGTTAAGTCCCATAAGCTTACCGAACATCTACAGTCACTAACCGTCTCGTCTCCCATAGGGACTGGGCTAAAGTATTTTGAATGTGATCGTTCCATGGTACCGTTGTGGCAGGTGTTCAGTTCTCATCTGACTGCACTTCTACTACATACAATAACCGTTTACCTTTCCAGTGGTAAGCGATATTTCTTAGAATATTAAGAGAGTAAATTTTACAGTCAAGCATACGCCATAAATTATGTATTTCAAAATATAAAAGATATTCATCACTTGTCACATACAACACATATATTGTGCGCTGACAACAAGCAGCAAAAACCAGTTTAAACTGCAGCACAGGCCGTTCAAGCAGCACGAGTTGCGTCGTTTTAAAAAGTTCACAGCGTAACTAAGGGACCATACGGCTAGGGTCCCTCTCCCTAGACCTGCACACTACTTTAAAACTTAAACTTATAATAACCTTAAAACACACACACACACACACACACACACACACACACACACACACACACACACACACACGCCCGAGTAAGGACTCTAATCTCCGGCGGGAGTAGCCGCGGAATCTGTTAGATGGCGTCTCAGTTCGTGCGGCTACATGATCGGCGATTAAGCTGTCAATATTTCCTATTCTATAAAAGATACAAATTATTAACCATTGCTTACTTCTTTCTTTCTTAGAAGTACTGTTTATTAATGTCAACATTCTGCAAATGCATAAAGCACAAGACATGCGAGTTATTATTCAAAACACGTTCATGGAAAACAAACCACCATTCAGAATGAAAGTACAGGAGACTTAAATTTTTAAATTGTTTCTAATATTTTACTTAGTCTCAGTCGTCTATAAAGTACAAAAGACAATTTTAGGACGCTTCTTATCCAAATCAAAAGTCTTCATTATACATACAACTACAATTTTAAATTCTGAGAATTGGAATGATTACTCTGTACATTTATTTAAATCCCTCTCCATGATTTGTATTTGAAATCTTTGTAACAATAATATTTTCATTACTCAGCAAGTAAACGTTTTGAAGGAATGATTATTCAATGACCTATTTCATTTACACTCTTGCTTGTTAAAATAGTATGCTGTTTTAGACGAAAATCACTACTCTGCGAGTATATGCCTAGGCGCCGGCCGCGGTGGCCAAGCGGTCTGCGACGCGCCAGTCACGGTCTGCTCGGGGTTCGATTCCCCCTCGGGCATGGATATTTGCGCCGTCCTTTGTATTAGCTAGTTCATAAGTAGTTCGTAAGTAGACCTACGTAGACCCCCGTAGGTTCTACAAATATTTGAACATTTTTTATGCTTAGGCAGGAACCTGTTCAACCTAGTGACAATCACATTTTCATAATACATAGAGAGACATATTCATCAAAATAAAATAAGAGAAATCAGATCGAAAACGGAAAGAGCGGGTGTTTCTTTTTCCCGCGAGCTATTAGAGAATGGAAGTGATGAGGAATATCATAATCGCTGTTCGATGAACCATAAGTCATTCATTTCAGTGTGACTTGCAGAGTATTTATGTTTTTGTAGATTCAAATGTTCAAATGTTTGTAGAACTTATGGGACTTAACTACGGGGTCATCAGTCCCTGAGCTTACAAACTACTTACGAACTAGCTAATACTAAGGACGACACAAATATGCATGCCCGAGGGGGGATTCGAACCCCCTACCGTAGTGGCCGTGCAGACCGTGACTGGAGCGCCTCAGTCCCCTCGGACACCGCGGCCGGCTTTTTGTAGATTCGCAAAAACAAGCGGCTTGTTCTCTAGGAACAAGTGACGATTCTAGAGTGTCCTGTCACTCGCACATTTATTAGCATCAGTCCGGCGTTACAAATCGATAGTCTGTGTTCAGGTCGACTTCTCAGCGCCACTACGTCACGATTACGTCAGTTGGTGCAAAAAGTTGTGTGGCTACTGTCCTAGCCAGCAGCGGCGGCGGCGGCAGGCGCTTGCGGCTACCCGCGCAGCGCGCCGCGGCAGACGCCGGGATGCGGCGAGGCGGCGCGACGGCCAGGGCGCATTCCTGGCCTGCCGCCAGCCGCCGGCCGCGCGACTGCCAAGGCTGCCGTAACCTGCGTCACCCCGCGAACCACGCACGCGCGCCCGCCTGTCTGCCTGCACTGCGAGGCAACACTGCTCTTCAAACATACAGTAGACCATGTCTGTCCTGTCCCACCAAAGTGTCGAATCTGCACTGCCTAATGAACGAAACATCATTTAACATATAACGTATTTCTAGAGTTTATGTGACTTAACTACGGGGTCATCAGTTCCTAAACTTATAAACTACTTATGAACTAGCTTATAATAAAGACGGCGCAAACATCTATGCCCGAGGGGGGATTCGAACTCCCGACCGGAGCGGCCGTGCAGACCGTGACTGACACGCCGCAGGCCGCTCGGCCACTGCGGCCAACATCATCATTTAACATCTTCACCCCATAGGTACGTTGGTACACTGGGTAGAACATAACACCAACCAACTCTACAAACTCCAGAGTTTTTCCGTAACAACATCTAAAATTTAAGCCGGCCGCGGTGGCCGAGGGGACTAAGGCGCTCCAGTCACGGTCTGCACGGCCACTGCGGTCGGGGGTTCGAATCCCCCTACGAGCATGGATATTTGTGCCGTCCTAGTTCGTAAGTAGTTCATAAGTAGTTTGTAAGTTTAGGGACTGATGAGCCCGTAGTTAAGTCCCATAAGCTATACAAACATTTGAACATTTGTAAAATTTAGCACGATAAAGAGCAGTGTTTTTCAACCTTTCTGAATATGCGACCCCCTTCCAACTAAAAATATTTCCCCCCCCCCACCCCCGAACTTACGGACCGTAACAAACCTTTGTCATCTCAAAGGAAACAAATTCAATCTTCTTTCTTTTGTTTCAACAGTCTTCTAGATAATTGGGCGAAGTTGTTTGTATATTTTCGAAGTGCAGCTCATTGTCCTATTTGTACACGATTTCCGAAAGAAAAACAGACATCGTCAAACCGCCATTAGTTTTGCAAACATCTCTGAAACGATGCGAGATATGAAAAAAAAACATAAGAGAGCAAAGTGGTAGATAATTTTGTTCTCACCAAATTAGTTTATTAAATTTTCGTTTAGTATGTACTGTCATGCCGTTATTTTCATTTAAATTTCGAGCTGTCAAAAGGGTATCGCAAAGGCGCACTTTTAGTGTAACTACCGTAACTTTAAGTGGGCCAAAATATTTTGCTTGAACAGTGTTTCGCATTTCAGGCAAGAGTCGGAAGCGAATTATGCTTATTAAGTTAGATCCCACAGTACAGACGATTTGTAAAGAAGTAGATTTTTTTTTCGAATTTTCCAGAATTTCTCGTTGTATCATGTTCATTTACTTATCGATTGGTTCTTGAAAACAGTTTTCAAACTTTGTGCTTATTCGTCATTGACATACTGTATTATTAAACAATGTATAACCTATTCAATTCATAATTAAAGTTACACGAGGAACTCCGTAATTACAACATTAAATCAATTTCACTTAGGAATACGTTCTTGTATTACTGAACCCCTAGTTATTTTATGGTGCAAGGGGTTCCTTCTGTGAAGGCGACCCCCCCTGGGGGTCACAACCCACAGGTTAAACACTCTCATAGAGGATGTCCCATTGAACGACTTTTGAGACCGGAGAAGTCAGCTTACGGAGATATGAAAGTGAACTGTCTACCGCCACTGTTTGCCACCTTACTTAGAACTAACAGGTGTACAATTACGGTAGTGTTTATTTAAGTGTACATTCTTAATTTTCTACAAGGAAAACAGGGGGACGAGCCTGGTTACTAGGAAATCATGACGTAGCTTTTGTTTACTTGTCCACCAGGTGCGTCTGCTGTTTCGTATTTACATTGTCCCATTCATTACCCAGCGGTAATCAGAGAAGTACGGAACAATACGATGGACCGGCATCGATACATTTTCACAGAACTCAGTGACATGCATCTTGTGTATGGGGATATACCCTACCTTGCAAAGCTCTCGCTGGTGAAAGGCTGTACACGGAACTATTTCCTAACAGTCATCATTCGTCACGACGAGGTTCTACTTTTCTCGATCGTCGAATGCGGATACTGTATCACTGAAAAGACAACACGAGATACTTGGAAACATGAGAACTACTCGCGCCGGCCGCAGTGGCCGAGCGGTCTGCGGCGCGCCAGTCACACTCTGCACGGCCACTACGGTTGCGGGTTCGAATCCTCCCCCCCCCCCCTCGGGCATGGATATTTGTGCCGTCTATAGTATTAGCTAGTTCATAAGTAGTTTGTAAGTTTAGAGACGGATAGCCCCGTCGTTAATCCCATAAGATTTACAAACATTTGAACATTTTTTGAGAACTACTCGCACATCCTATCTCCAAGTCGGGGTGCTGGATGCCATGCATGCTTGACGGCCGTCAGTTTGAGTACACTTTGTAACATAGGATACCAATGGTATTTTTATTTTCTCAATGATGGTATTAAGTGTAACGGACGTAAAAAGAAAAGTAAAAGGTAACCGAGCGGTCTAAGGCGCCTTACTGCAGAATGCGCGGTTGTCCCCGTCGGAGGTTCGAGTCCTCCCTCGGGCATGGGCATATGCGTGTAAAGTCCTTAAGTTAGTTTAAGTAGTTTGTATATCTAGGAACTGCTAATCACATTAGTTAAGTACCAAAGATTTATAAACATTCAAGATTTGTTAAACGGCTATGTGATTTTATTCTCAAGCTGGCTTACCGTTCCCCAGGTTCCCCACCTCAAATTATTTAGTGCAGCATCCTTCGTGGCCTGTTAAATTCTTGCACGCTCTCACGGAAAATTCCTGTATATAAAAATGAACCTATATTTCTTCCACATAAGCTCCTGACCGCTCATTCGATTAGGTTGAAACTTTGGTGAGTGAAGGTTCTTGGCCCACAACAATAGAACATGACAAATAATTCACGAGGTTGGACGTCATGAACAACTATATGCCACCGCGGGAGAAAACACTCAAATTTAAGGATGTACTACTTGAGAATGAGAGCACTTACCAACCTGCAACAAATTTGAAATATAATTTCAAATATTTACCAAAATTTTGCCCGCTGACAACCCCGCAAAATGATGAAAGCAAAAAATTTATCTTTTACATTTTCGCCATACTTACCGTACAACTGCCCCATCAGACCTAACATTTTAATTTATTACTTCGTTACTACTAATTCTATCCGCAACATATTTTGCAGGCAAATATCAATTGTTGTTGTTGTTGTTGCTGCTGTTTTGTTCTGCAGCCCGGATACTGGTTTCATGCAGCGCTCCACCCTACTCTATCCTGAGCATGCCTTTTCATCTCCTCTTCAGAACGGCAACCCACACCCATTTGAATCTGCTTACTATATGCGTCTCTTGGTCTGCCTCTGAGATTTTTACCCCACACACTTCCGTCCAATGCTAAATTTACGATTCCTCGATGTCTAAGAACGAGTCGTACCAATCGATCCTTCTTTTACTCAAGGTATGCCAAAAATTCCTTTTCTCCCCAACTCCGTTCAGTACCTCTTCATTAATTACGCGATTACCTTAGCATTCTTCTATAAGACCATATTTCAAAAACCTCTATACTCTTCCTGCTCTTCCTGTCAGAACTACTTATTGTAGAAATTTCACTCCCATACAAGTCAACACTCCACACAAATGCCCTCAAAAGACTTCCTAAAACTTAATATTCGAAGTTAGAAAATTTCTCTTTTTGAAAAACGCATTTCTTCCCATTGCCATTCTGCATTTTATATCTTCTGTACAGCGACCATTATGTGTTATTTTACTGCCCAAGTAACAAAGCTCATCTACCACCTTTATTTTTTCGTTACAATTCCTTCACCATCGCTCGATTTTCTTCAACTGCATTCAAAATGTTCAAATGTTGGTGAATCTATGGGACTTAACTACTGTGGTTATCACTTCCTAGGTGTACAAACTACTTAAACTAAACTAACGTAAGAACAACAAACACACCCATGCCCGAGGGAGGACTCTAATCTCCAACGGGGAGCAACCGCGCACTCCGAAGCAAGGGCGCCTTAGAGCGCTCGGCCATTCCACCGCGGCAGGTTGCATTCCATTACATTCGTTTTGCTCTAGTTAATGCTTATTTTATACGCTCCTTTCAAAGCGATGTATATTCCATTCAATTGCTCATCTAGGTCCTTTTTCTGTCTCTTAAAGAATTACAATGGCATCAGCAAAATTCAACCTGAATTTTAATTGCCTCCTCCAAATGTGTCCCTGCTTGCTCGATGAGTAGTTTATACAAAATAGGCAGAGGGCAGGCACAGGGAAGCTGCCTGGCGGCAGACACGTGGACAGGATGGGGGTGAGGCCCCGTTGGCGGGTGTCGTTGGTTGCCTCCCCGCCTCCACGACAACGTTTCCTTTTTAGCCGCGCGTGACTCACAGCCACAACGGCTGGAGCCGGCAAGGCCGCCGCGCTTTTGTGCCGCAGCCAAGGGGGCACGGCCAGTGTGTGTGTGTGTGTGTGTGTGTGTGTGTGTGTGTGTGTGTGTGTGCGCGCGCGCGCGCGCGTGCCTCATGACCCCACAGACGACAGCACTGTAAGCAACAATCACTCAAGAATTGTAACATAAACGATTATTAACACCTAAAGGAAGGAAGGAAAGAGTATAGGGCTTAATATTCCGTCGAAATCGTGATCATTAGAGACGAAGCACAGGCACATAGTTTTTGTCAAGGATGGGGAAGGAAAGTATACGTGTCCTGAGAAAGAAACCACTCCGGCTTGTGCCTGAAATGATTTTGGGAAATAAGGGAAAACCTAAATCTGATTGGCCGTACCGCGCGGGAATGCCTGTGTGGTCTACGGATTGTACGGCCGCTTTCGCCGGAGGTTGGAGTCCTCCCTCGGGCAAGCGTGTGTTTGTTGTCCTTAGCTGAAGTTCGTGTAAGTAATTTGTAAGTCTAGGGACCGATGACCCTAGCAGTTTGGTACCTTACAATCACAAACATTTCAACTGGGTGTAGCAAGGCAGGTGTGAACCGTGGTCCTCCCGAATACGTGTCCAGTATGTTACCCTGCGCCACCTTACCCGCTACACTAATGGCTAGAGTGAACCGTCCTGATTCTGATGTGTTATTGAAAACCTGAAAGCAACCAGGTGGTTATATGTTATTAGCAATAATCACTAACGGCCGCGAAGTTCACATCTACAACCACTCTCAAAAGTTTCAAATTTACAGCTTCACCATCGGCATACATTCTAATCGTAGATCAGAATTTCATACCTATTCATTTAAGTTTTAATCGATGTTCCTGTCCCCAGAGCTACGTGAATAATTAATACCGCTTGTGTGGTGATCTTCACACGGATGGTCTTGTTTTTAACTAATACTCTATATTGTATTAACATTTTCATTCTGAATGACTACTGCTCCCTTTAATTCACGAGGCTCAATTTCGTCCTCCTTTCCCAACGGAAATGCCACACTGGATACACCAGATCGTCGAAGTTGAACACTTTCGGGCTTGGTTGGAAGCGTCACCGTCATAGTATGTCGAGCGCTATGAGGAAGCTACCCGGTTGAGGAGTAGCGGCTCCGGCCACGATCTCTTCCCTACAGCACCAGATAATGCCTTCGGCCGGAGGATGACGGGGCGACAGGTCGGTACTTGTTGGGCCTCTGCAGCCCTGTAGGACGATGTTTACAGGTATTATAAAATTCGCTCCTCTCAGAAACCAGAACGTTATTATTGAACCCATGGAGGCACTTCTCTTTCTCTAAAAAAATCTTACATTTCCCATTAATAGCCTTAATAAGCCACCAAAGCGATAGTGAACGCAAAGGTTATAACACGGACAGTTCAAATGTTTGTTCAAATGTGTGTATAGCTTATGGGACTTAACTACGGGGTCTTCAGTCCCTAAACTTAAAAACTACTTATGAACTAACTAATACTAAGGACGGCACAAATATCCATGCGCGAGAGGGGATTCGAACCCCCGACCGTAGTGGCCGGGCAGACCGTGACTGGAGCGCCTCAGTCCCCTCAGCCACCGCGGCCGGCACACGGACAGTTACATTTAACTCTATGCGTTCTTCTCACAATTCACATGCAAATTCTACGGGAAGAAACCTCGAATGCATGCTACAAAGGAAAATAACCTTTGTTACACAGTTTTAAGCTTTAAAAGTCATAAATAAAGATGGGGAAGAATCCAACAGCTTTAAGGGAACTGGAAAGTATGGTTGTCTGCAACTTATTTCACACCAGTTTTAAGAGTCCAATACTTGTGGATTTACAAAATATTTTAAAATTAATTTTACAGTTCCATTTATTCGTAAAGAATTCGTTACTACCGACTAAAGCGAATGCCAGGATGGTTAGGGATACGCCCAAGCTCCTTTCCTACCCTTGTTCTATCAGAGTTTGTCATCTTTCGTTGAAAGAATACGATTCCCTTACCTTTCAAGCAGAAACACGTTGTCTCATATGTGCATAAAAAAACTGGAGGAAATGGAATAAAAATAATTTCAATGGAAAATATACTTTACTTGCTGTACATACAATTATTCAATGATCCGGAAGTATACGAACGAACTAAGGACTAGAATCAATTGTTCGCGCTAACTACAATGGCCCTGAACTCGAGAAGATCTTGACGATTCTGTTCCGACAAAGGCAGTAAGCAAATTAATTGAACGTAGTGCAAACGCGATATTATTAAGTGGGAATCTCTTATCGAATTACACTGACTTTCAGGGACGAAAAAGTGTCTGCGAGTGAGAAAGGAGTTCAAATAGACGTCAGCGAAGAATGTAAACTGTCAGCTGCTTAAAGGAAATAGAAGAATAGCGTATAGAATGGTTAGGGCAGGCTGAGAACAGCGACGGTACGTATTAGGAAGGCTGCCCCTTGATGTGGCGCTGACTGAGCGTCCAGAGCAACACGACCGCCGCTGACGGCACAGATACGTGAGCGGGGAAGCGCTCCCGTCTGCTGACTGCACGCGCCACTGAACCAGCGCCCAAGTCTTTGTCTGAGTACTGAGCGTTCTGTGTTGACACAGTGCAAACCCGCACATGCATTTTAACTTTGTCCTATTTCTCCACTAAAATTAAACACATCAGTTCACTGTTTGCAGAGTCCTTCAAAATCTTGACTGTAACTGTAATAACACAACCGTGGTCACGTGAAAAAAAACCTGGATACACAGCAAGTTCTCGTTGTGTATACAACCCTATTCAAAACAGCCACACTATCACTAATAACTACATCTCGAGAACAAGCACCTGTGAGCACTACGTGTTAGGTCTCTGTTACACTGCAAAAGGTATCTCCTCAAATGTTAGTAAATCTAAGGGACTTGACTACGTTGGTTATCAGTCCCTACGCTACGCTTACAAACTACTTACGCTAACTTAAAACAACTTATGCTAAGAACAACACAAACACCCATGCCCGAGGGAGGACTCGAATCCCCAACATCAAATGGCCGCGCCGGCCGCGGTGGCCGAGGGGACTGGGGCGCTCCAGTCACGGTCTGCACAGCCACTACGGTCGGGGGTTTGAATCCCCCCTCGGGCATGGATATTTGTGCCGCCCTTAGTCTTAGCTAGTTGATAAGTAGTTTGTAAGCTTAGGGACTGATGACCCCGTAGTTAAGTCCCATAAGTTCTACAAACATTTGAACATTTCAACGGCCGCGCGCACCGCAGCAGGGTGCTTTAGTGCACACGGATATTCCACCGCAGCAAAACATATCTGCCAAACATCTTTTATAAAAGACTATTTTGTTAACTGGGGAATATGACTTAGTGTAAATAACTTCAGAGATCTAAAGGACTTTTGAAAAATGTTCATATGTTTGTATAGCTTATGGGACTTAACTACGGGGTCATCAGTCCCTAAACTTACAAACTACTTACGAACTAGCTAAGACTAAGACTAAGAACTAACTACTATTAAGGACGGCACAAATATCCACGCCCGAAGGAGGAATCGAACCACCGACCGTAGGACTTTTAGTGAGGACCGAACGGTCACCTTTTGCATGTCTGGATACGTATGATTTGGGCACGTCAGGCAAACATCGAAACACACTGTCTTAAATTTCTACGTTATGTGGCTCGGTAACACAGTGGTAGATTGCTAGACTATGAATCATAAGATCAGGGGTTCGATACTCGCTACGTACTACGATTTTTATCCTTCACTTTTCATCAAAATTTTCAAATGTTTTAAATCTATCGGTCCAAACTGCGTGGTCATCAGTCCGTAGCTTAGAAACTAAGGTAAACTAACCTACGGACAACACAAACACCCATGCCCCAGGGAGGAGTAGCGAGGCGCTTTGCACTGCTCGGCTACTCCACCGCGGCACACTTTCCATCTCTCGCAATGTCGCTGATGTGAAATATGTCGAGTAGCACCGTGGTTTGAAATCCCCGTTAAACTGTACGTCCTCCCTATAACTGACCGGGTGTCAAGTTCGAAGGTCGGAGGAAGGCAACAGCATATCACCTCATGCCTAGTGAAGCACTTGGTGTTCAAACCAGTGTTCTGATTGTCGTCTGCTTTACCTTTATGTTATTTTAAAATAATAAATTGCATCACTGAGTCGAGGAAAATAATGTGCAGTCACTGATTTACACAATTGGAAAATGTAACATATCAATCTATAGTGTCCCCATGTTAGTTTTCAGTCTTACGGCAGCAGCCACGCGCAATTCTGCGATTTGCATGCATGATGGATGATGATGATGATCATCATCATCATCATCATCATCATCAACATCTGAGACTGATTATGCCTTGCAGGGCCACTACGGTCGGGGGTTCGAATCCCCCTTCGGGCATGAATATTTGTGCCGTCCTTAGGATAAGCTAGTTGATAAGTAGTTTGTAAGTTTAGGGACTGATGACCCCGTAGTTAAGTCCCATAAGCTTAACAAACATTTGAACATTTGATGCCTTTCAGCATTCAGTCAGCAGCATAGTACCTCTAATAAAATTCCTCCATGAACCCCTATTGAGTGCTAACATTGATAGCTCATATGATGTTACGCCTTTTACTTCAAAATCATTCTGCACCGAATTTAAGCACTTTTTTCTTGGTCTAACTCGACTCCTCTTACCCTCCGCTGCCGAGCTCATGAGTCTCTTGGGTAACCTTGCTTCTCCCATGCGTGTAACATGACCCCACCATCTCAGTCTGTTCGCTCTAACTGCTTCATCTATGGTGTTCATTCCCAGTTTTTATTTGATTTCCTCATTGTGGACACACTCCTACCATTGTTCCCATCTATTAGTACCTGCAATCATTCTTGCTACTTTCATATCTGTAACCTCTACCTTTTGAATAAGGTAACCTGTATCCACCCAACTTTCACTCCCATACAACAAAGTTGGTCGAAAGATAGAGCGGTGCTCTGCTAACTTAGTCTTGGTACTTACTTCCTTCTTGCAGAAGAAAGTAGATCTTAGCTGAGCACTCACTGCATTAGCTTGATCTTGAATGATCTTTAAAAAAATCATGCCGGTGTCCGAAATGTGTAGCCTTCTGGAGGATCTAATGTCAAGCTGTCAAAGCATCAGAGGCAGAATATTAAAAACACAGAGGCGCAGGCGAGAGGGGACGTCGCTCTCTGCGGAGTACCTGCCGGTGACAAGGCGGCCGGGCTGGATCGACCCGCAGGGCACGTGTTACATGCTGGCGCACGCCCAGGTCAACGGCCACCCACGCCGGAAAAGCTCTGGTGCACGCCTGTCTGTCTGTGTGCGCGCGTCACTGCTTGCGGCCTTCTGCGGACCTCTCAAATCCCGCCGCCCACGCAGTCGGCTTATTTGTTTGTTCCGTTACATTTCCCAGCGGATTTCACCGAATTAATCTTGTTTTACCACTGTATGCTGCGTATATCTTATTACAGGAACGTGCACGTAAACAATTGGTCATTAAAGAGAACGGTCTTTACATCTTAATTAACATGAGACTATGTGTAAAAAAAAAAAAAAAGTTTGTAAATCTATCGAACCAAGCTGCGTGGTCATCAGTCCGTAGCTTACAATCTACTTAAACTGATGTAGACTAACCTAAGGACAACACACACACACACACACACACACACACACACACACACACACACACACACACACACACACACACACACACACACCCATGCCCAAGGGAGGACTCAGACCTCCGACGGCGAGCAACCGTGCGCTCCGCAGCGAGGAGCATTAGACCGCTCGGCTACTCCAAAAATGTTTGTAGAGCTTATGGGACTTAACTACGGGGTCATCAGTCCCTAAACTTACAAACTACTTATGAACTAGCTAATCCTAAGGGCCAGCCGCGGTGGCCGAGGGGACTGAGGCGCTTCAGTCACGGTCTGCACGGCCACTACGGTTGGGGGTTCGAATCCCCCCTCGGGCATGGATATTTGTGCCGTCCTTAGTGTTAGCGAGTTCATAAGTAGTTTGTAACTTTAGGGAGTGATGACCACGTAGTTAAGTCCCATAAGCTAAACAAACATTTGAACATTTTTTAACCCTAAGGACGGCACAAATACCCATGCCAGAGGGGGGATTCGAACCCCCGACCGTAGTGGCCGTGCAGACCGTGACTGTAGCGCCTCAGTCCCCTCGGCCACCGCGCCGGCTACTCCACCGCGGCTATGTGTAAAAACTGAACTAAAATAGTATCGTTGGCACCGCTGACCTGCTAAGCATATGAACAATCGGCTCGTTTCTTCAGCACAGCAGTAACAATAGCGGTAGCATCAAAGCTGTTCGCGGCGGCATTAAAACCGCTCACAGTAACAGCAGCAAAATGTTCAACTGTTTGTGAAGCTTATGGGACTTAACTGCGGGCTCATCAGGACCTAAACGTACAACCAACTTATTAACTACCTTATACTAAAGACAGCACAAATATCCATGCCCGAGGAGGGATTCGAACCCCCGACGAGGGACGGTCTTGTGCATCGGAGCATAGCGCCTCAATGCGCTCGGTCGCACCGACGCGGCATCACGTTGCCGACCCATTGTCATGTTCACTTGTGCTTGGCAAATTATAGTTACCTTGTGATTTATCACATGTGTACTGTTTCTAATTTCTGCCCCATTAGCCGCCCCCCCCCTCCCTCCGTGGCTGCGCCACTGCCTATTTTGATTGTGCAGCTATTGTGACAGAAGAAATCAGACTAGCGTGTTTTAGGGCTAACTTTAGGTGTTCCTATAGTTTTATGATTTTGTTTTCGCAAAAAATGTCGAACGAAAACAATAAAAAAGCATTTTCGGGAGGTTCTGGTCGCTGGCGTCCAATAATTACGTCTCTAAATCTGGTGCCCATCGGTTAAACGGCGCGACCTAAAAATGGGATTACAGACAGACATTCTGAAATCGCCGTAGAGCAAAGTTGTAGAGAGTGTCCTCCTCATTTATTCAATTTTCGTCTCTTTAAGCCGTCATTTTCATTTAAATTTCGATCTGTCAAAAGGCGATCGCAAAGGCCCATTTTTAGTGTTACTACTGTAACATAATGTGGGCCAACGCAAAGGAACTTAGGACGTTGGCTGCTAGTGGACATTTAATTAAATCAAAGGGAAGAGTTGAAAAACTGTAGGAGGCCGGGATGTGAACCGGCGTCTCCTGCTTACTAGGCTGTCGCGATGACCACTACGCCACTTGGGAGAGTCACACCACACGCAAATTTTCAACTTACCCACTCACTAGTGACACTGTGCCCCTGCCCATCACTCGCGGCATTATAGCGGCGACCATGCACTTTTCTGCGATTTGAGTAGATAAACGTAATAAATCTCTTCTAGTAAGCAGGGACCCGAGTCCGAATCCCGGCTTGGGAAAAAAAATTTCAACTTTCCACATTCATTTAATTCAACGCCCCCGGGAAGCTAATGTAAATTCGTTTCCGTTTTTAAGTTAACATAGCTTTGTAGAACCCCCTATCGCAGTTGTCAGAGAAGTGAGTCATGGTGACCCACTTGATAACATCTCCATTAGAGATGCAGTTACAGGCTATTCCAAATCTATTTTGGCGAAATTATAATGACGTTCGACGGCTTGATGTGACTCTTCTGAGACAACAAAGCAATCTCCTGAAAAAGAAAGGAAGGAGGGAAGATTGACGTTTAACGTCACGTCAAAACCGTCGTAATTACAATCGGAACACAAATTTCTATTGCTTTGAAAACGACGGGGAAATCGTCCGCGCCGTTTCAAGGAACCGCTCCGGCATTTGCTCACAGTAATTTACGAAAATCATGGAAAACCTAAACCTGGATGTCCGGGGGCGGATTTGAACGGCTGTCATTCTGAATGCGAGTCCTGTGTGTTATCAGTGCGCTTCCTCGCTCGGTCATTGGTCTGAGATGAAAATTTCGGGCAGGATGAGTTCCTGAATAACAAAGAGTGTGAGGAACGAGCAGCTGCGTCAATGGGAGGTCTTGTTTCCTGGGTCTGCGCGATCCCCAAATCTCATTATTGCCAGTTTTTCTTCCACGACTAAACATTAAATCGTTTGTGTACTAAAGCACGAACGACACGTAGAGCACAAGGAATAATAATTAGTCTACATGACATAATAAAAAGAGTTGCAGAAAGTAAGGAAATCGAAACAGCGATGGCAAACTGAAAACAGCCGCTTCTTCAGCAACGGACGTGCCCCGTCGTATCCGTTATGCCACTTCACACAGATCTATTGTACACAGAAATTCTCAACTTTTAAGTAACAAGAGAATTTGCACTTTATCTTTCCGAAAAATGCGGTAACTTACGAAAGAGAAATAAAATATAGTAATATCGTTGTTAATCGCGAAGTCGATCTTTCAACCCTTACTGAAATTATGCAGCGATTCAGACAATGCTAAGAGTGGCAATTCGTTCTTCGAAGCGACATAGTCATCAGGTGCTGAAGTATGTCTTCAGACACGATTAAGTTGGTGTCGAAAGGTCGCTTGATAAGTAATCGTTACGGGGTGAATTTGTGCATTTTGTTAACGAGCTCAACTCGCATTCCATACGAGTAACTTTGAGATACCTCCCAAACTTTCTGATTTAGGTAATCCGTGGTTTCTCAAAACAGATAAAGGCACATTTCAGAATAGTTCAGCCGCGGTGGAGTAGCCGAGCGGTCTAAAGCGTCTCGCTGCGGAGCGCGCGGTTGCTCGCCGTGGAGGTTCGAGTCCTCCCTGGGGCATGGGTGTGTGTATTTGTCCTTAGGTTAGTTTACCTAGGTTTAAGTAGTTTGTAAACTACGGACCGATTACCACGCAGTTTGGTCCGATAGATTTACAAACATTTGAACATTTTTGAGAATAGTTCATTCCAAAAATCACTTTATATTTCCTTCCACAGAGTTAGTTTTCCGCTTTGTCTTCTGCCTGTTATGACCTCGTCGAGGCGTAGTCGAAGCGACTTTATACCCCAAAGTTCCATTCAAAGTTTTGCCCTGGAGTTTGTACAGCAAGCCCATCAGGAAACGATGTACGAATGAAGCAACACATCTCTCACTAAGGCTTATCGTCGAACAGATGAAATATGATATGGAAACAAAAATAATTAAAATGTACACAAGTTATTCAGAGACTTGTATGAATCTACAACGTGCTGTTTAGAGAACTCGCAGCCGAAAATGTAACAGTAAACTACAGCATATTATGTCGAAACTACTCAGTTTTGTTTTGGAGTAAGTCCTATCGTCAATGCATGTAACAAATGTTTGTTTGTTAAGCTTATAGGACTTAACTACGGGGTCATCAGTCCCTAAACTTACAAACTACTTATGAACTCCTTACGAACTAGGACGGCACAAATATCCATGCCCGAGGGGGGATTCGAACCCCCGACCGTAGTGGCCGTGCAGACCGTGACTAGAGCGCCTCAGTCCCCTCGACCACTGCGGCCAGCTTGCATGTAGCGATATCAGAACCCGTAACTGGTGGAACAAAACAAAAACAGCATTATGCCTTATCGGGGCTGTAAAAACTTCTGTGCCTGGTGAGGAAACAACCTGTACACTGGACATAATACACAGCATATGCATTTCTGCAGCACATTGTAGTAAGAAAATGGCTGTCTAGCATCAATATTTACGTGTACCTGTCTAAAACTACCAGTATTTAGGAAATCGCGTAACAGACATTCAAGAACTGTGAAAGCTAAAATCCTGTTACTTCTAAATGAGCGGCTGGACGAATTTCTCTCATGGTTTTGTCTTAGCCCGTTTTTTCAAACGCAGAGTTTCGCAGAGTTCACTTTCCACTGCCATACCATCGTTGGTGACATTTCTAGAAATCCAGTAACGTTTCTTTTCAATACTCTTCAAAGTGGATTATGTAACTTGCAAAATCAAACAATCGTAGAAACACTACCACCGCTTCATTTATTTGTAATGATTATTTATATAACCACCGCATTGAAAAAGTAGAGTTAGTGGTTTTACTGTAACATAAACTTCCCACAGAGGCATTTTTAAGACGCGGCGGATTAGCCGTGCGCACTGGGGCGCCGTGCTGCGGCGCGCACGGCCGTTCGCCGTCGGGTGTTCTAGTCCCCCCTCGAGCATGGGTGTTTGTGTTGTCCTTAGGTTAGTTTACCTTAGTTCAAGTAGTTTGTAAGCTACAGACTAATAAGCACGCAATTGAGTCCGATAGATTTACAAACAGTGGCATTTTAATGTTACTCCAACGCCAATACTATTTCACCTTTTGCAATGAGTAACTTCTCAAAAAGAGACGTAGCAACTCGTAAATTTGTGCAGTACTTCTTCAGAGCAGCTGATACTGGTTTATCTAAAAAGTGTAAAATGCCTAGACTCAGTTTACAGAACGTCAAGAGAAACCATATATGCACCATGTTTGATATTTATTGCTTTATTCAGGTACACGTAATATTTTCCTATTTCTTGAGTTTGAAATAATTATGAGCCACAAAACGTTGTCTCAGAAGAGCTCAAGATTGTAACTGCGACAGAAACGTGAGTCGTGCTGTCTCCTTGCTTGTCATAGCGCAGTCCACCTTGCGCATCGCATTGCATATCTCATCGCACCAATGGGAGCGGGAATGTCGCACTGGTGAAGGGATGCTTTGAGCGACCGTATCACCTGAGGATTAACCGCACCTACCGTGCACCCAACACGTGTGACTGAGATTTTTCTAAAATAGGGTATGCAAGGTTCGCATAGTCGCTGGAGGTAACCTACGACATTAACCGCCACATGCCATGCCATTTGGTCCCTGAGAGCGTCCCTGGAGCCACTTTTAGAAGCGAGAGAGGAGCAGAGGCACAGACACAGAAGCCGGCGACAGGTGAGGGTAAACAAAGGCGAGCAACCGGCTCCACCTGCCCACCGGCCGCCACACATTTAGACGACCCACATCCGCCGCCTCCCAGTACTCCGAGTCCGCGTATCGCCAGATGATCCTGACTGCAGAGTCTTGCTCTAGGGGCGAGGGGAGGGGCGAAGCACTTGCAGAATGACGGTTATCTGCTAATGTTTCGTGAAAGCATTACTGTAAACGCACTCACCCATAGGTGGCGTTCTGTAATGGAAGTGAATATAATTACCTCTCTCAAACAATTCAAATAGGCAGAGTCTTGCGGCGGTGAGAATTGGCATCTTAGGAAAGTAAGAAAGGAGGCCAGGGTCACTAACAACAAACGGCTATGTGGGGGTTTCCTATAAGGGTGCCGCAGGTAGCTTACTTGTCTCTACCAACCATAGGCGGATCAAAGGGGGGTACAAGCTTCCTAGGTCTTTTTTATTATTATTATTTATTGTGGACGGAGAAGTTAGTACTGCTTCCTCCCACAAGTCCCATAAAACCTCCGGATCCATGCGGATGCTGTTGCGTAGCAGTGTGCGTTTGTACCGCCCTACAGTACGCACGAGGTGCCGTAGTTGCTGTCCAAGTCTATATGGAAAGCATAGAGTTCTGACTAACCTGTTGTCTTCCATAGTTGTGTCCCCAGCGCAGAAGACCGCACACAGGTCTTTGGTTCTTCTACAGCATACAAGTGAGGCTAAAATAAGTGCTGTAGGATGGAAGCATACGAGGCGACTCGCGAGATTTTTAATTGTCAGGGATGCCATTTATTAAATAAATAATAAAATATGAACAACTATTGTTAATACAATACGGCCTATGCTGCCCGTAGTTCATGTTGAGACCTCGACTGTTACCACAATTACACAAAACAATACTCATTACCGGCACGGTCCGGCGCGTATAGTGGTCAGCTCGAGACCGAAACTGCGGCGCGCTGCGAGAGGGCACCTGACGCTCTATTTCGCGCCAAAACAGGGCCTTCGCGCGCCTTTTGCAAAATCGCTCTTCTCTTGATACAATAAGAGAAGGCACCTTAAACTTTTTAAACTGTCGAAATCCTTGAGAGATATTTATTACAAATTCTCAGCTCTGAATAATTAATATTTAGTATATAATAAACAAAACTAATTTCAAAAGAAATCACGTAACGTGAAATGCAGTAGCCAATGCGAGGAGAGTACCAGTAACCTAGGCGGGCTTTCCCATGGGAACCAGCACCTACTGTGCCATATGCTACTGCTCCCCACCCCACATTTCAACATATGCTGCACTCCTGTCTTTCTTCCGCGTTTAAGACACGTACAATGTTAGCAAAGAAATGGTCAGCGGCCAGAAATATGAAGTGGCCATAGGCCAGGAATATCGTAAGGAGGGGGGAGGGTCGGGGGTTCGAATCCCCCCTCGGGCATGGATATTTATGCCGTCTTTAGGATAAGCTAGTTCATAAGTAGTTTGTAAGTTTAGGGACTGATGACCCCGTAGTTAAGTCCCATAAGCTTAACAAACGTTTGAACATTTTTTTTTTTTTTATCATAGGGGGAGGTGGGGGCGAAACAGCGAAGGATCGTTCGCTCCTCCCCCCTCCCCCCCCCAGGAGCTGGTTTTATATATAATGGGAAGCTACCGCGCTATCACTGCACATAATCTTCAAAACTTTTGTTTGATTAGGCGTGGGGTAAAAAGGGGTGGCCGGTACTAGTGTCTTTCTATTGAGCCAGAGTTTGGCTGACGATGACAATTCATTCAGCGCCCCCACCCAGCAGGCCGTCGTGGATCCGCCCCTGCTACCAAAAGGTTTCTGAGCGTGGTGTTTCAAATGTTCAAATGTCTGTAAATCTACCGGACCAAACTGCGTGGTCATCAGTCCGAGGCTTACAAATCTAGGTAAACTAACCTAAGGACAACAAAACACACACACACACACACATGCCCCAGGGAGGACTCTAACCTCCACGGCGAGCAACTGCGCGCTCCGCAGCGAGACGCTTTAGACCGATCGGCTACTCCACCGCGGCAGCATGGTGTTTGCTAACAGAGCCTCCCCACTGCCTGTTTCCTGCAGGCGCTCACAATCAATGCATGTGTTGTCACCGTTTCTCAGACTCATTACGTTTACATGCAACACATCTTCCGGAAAACGAAAACCGAATTTCGTAAACCGTTTTTCTCTGTCGTGTTTAAATGCTACAACCTGAAGCGGATTTCCCAGCCCACTCAATATGGCGGCTGAAAAACAGATGATGAGTTCCTGATTTAAGTCAGCAGAATCGGTATTTTTCTTTACTTAAATACATAGATTCATTGCTCACTCTAATATTTATACTCCTCTTTCACTGCATAAAATTTCACTTTGTACATACCTGCCGATTAGTCTTAACAAGAAAATACAACGCTAAAACCGGTTGCGTTTACATGTGCACGAAAATCTATTGTGGAACTGGAAAACCGCTTTACAGGAGTGCATTTCCAAAATCGATTTTGGAGTGTTTACATACACAAACCAAAAGCGGATTTGGCAAATCTATTTACGAATTCCGGTTTTGGGATCCCATTTAAACGGGGTGAGTGTGTCGTCGCCGACAGATTTCGCTCCGTGCATTTTCGTACGCGTTTTGTGTTCTGTTTATTTTACACAATGGAAGTGATAACAAACAACGAAAGGGAGGTCGTGTCTTGTCAGTGATTGTCACCGCTAGCATCTTTATGAGAAAACTGAAAAATATTCGAATTAGATACGTGTCAATTATGAACGGAGTATATGCAGAGACCGTCTAAAAATCGCAAATGGTGAAATCGTTGCCCAACAGTAACAATCTTGCCACCTGACAAAACAGATATGAGTATACAGAAAAGAATGCATAACTGGAGAAAAAATTCGTGAAGAAACGACAGTGTCTGTATCCCAAATTTTTAAGCAGGAATTTCAAGAGCTGAAATATAAAGGATTGGAATTCGTGGCAAATATTCCGAATTACGACAGCTCCAAGACTCAATTGTGTAAAGAGAGAAGAGGAGCTGTTGGCACAACCCAGAACCGTGGCTCTACTTCGGAAATTCGATTTAGCAAAGACTTTTAAAAACTGATGGTAATATGATGGGTCTGTCCCAGGAGAGACAATTCTGGTATTTGCTTGTGAAGAAGTAGAGAAAATCCTTTACGAAAATGGAACCATGCTTATGGATGGGACATTTGAAAGCTGTTCGAAATAAATAACATATCCTTTGTTCCCAGACAAAAGTAAAAAATGATACGAAAGACCATTTATGGATTGAAAAGTAAGATGTCTGGGTGATCCCAAAAACTGCAGTGCTAGATTTTGAAATGGCTACAATTACAGCAATGAACAAAGCATCCCTGAAACACAGCTTTCCGGTTGTAATTTTCACTTCAACCAGTGTCTGGGGAAGAAGATACAAAAACTGCGACTGACGGAAGACTACAGGGAGAGGGAGGAAGTCCGGTTGTTTGCTGTAATGACGCATCTTCTACATAACTCTCTCGATCAACCGTGATTTTAATAATGGAACAAATGCCCAATGGAGAGGAGATCACAGCATTTGCAGACTATATGGTGGACCAGCAGGTGGAAAATCCTAAAATACCAATGGAAATGTCGAACACCCAAATGTGTACTTTCTTATTCAAAAGCTGATGGAGGAAGTAGTAAATGCTATTTTTTAAACCAAAGAAGATTCCATTGTCCTACCTCTTCAAAAAAGAAAGAAACGGTAAATAGATCTTGACAAAAGAGTAAAAGACATTATACAGACATATTGCCGCGAGAGACCACGTACACGATTGCCGGCGTGGCGCAGGGGATAGTGTCACCGTCTGCGGTGCTGAAGGTCCGCCCACCGGCAATAATTTATTTCTTTGTAATTAAGAATTCCAGAATGTTCTACATCTTTCTTATGTTCACTTGTAAATTCTACTTGTTTCTTATGTTAACTATTCTCCTAATTTCTAGTACATTCTGTCTGTGTATAAATAGCAGAGCACTCTGCTCAAGCGGCAGTCAGTGCTGCGTGTATGTTAAGTTCGTAATAAACGTGCTTTGAGTATAAGTGCTGTGTTCAGTTGCCTTCGAAGTCAAGCTTGCTTCCATTTCAACGCGACAATATGAAGAGTTGAGATTTAGAAAGATGTTTAAAATCTCTGGTGTTTTTACAAAAAAATTGAATAAGAAATCGCGATCGCACGAGATAGTTTTACCGCAGATAAAACAGAATATTTTTTATGGGGGGAAGCGAGAAGTGAAAAGTGAATGTTTGGAGACGGTACAAGAAGATGGGGGTGGGGGAGGCGCGGGAAGAGATGAGGTGCGAAGTTAGAACCGAGGGAACAGGAAATTGACGACCGAGAAAGTGATTGCAAGGCCTGCAGACAACGGCGTTAGGGGCACGGCGCGCCCAAAGGCAACGGCGACAGGGCGTGCGTGATTGATGGGAAGCGGCGAATTAAAGAGGGAGCGGTGAGAGGGAGATGTGGAGGAATACGGCGAAAGGGGGGAGAGAGAGAGAGAGAGAGAGAGAGAGAGAGAGAGAGAGAGAGAGAGAGAGAGAGAGCAGGCAGAGAACACAGGCCGGGTGTGCTGTCCACGTGCCCGCCTGCACGGCGCCGCCACAGCTTTTGGTTGGGTAAAGTGTGTGTGTGTGTGTGTGTGTGTGTGTGTGTGTGTGTGTGTGTGTGTGTGGGCGCGCGCGCGAGGGGAAGGGAGAGCGAACTGACTACCGCACCATCAGCTCTATCGAAGCAGCTCGCCGAAACTCCATACAACATGCACAATATTGGCTAATATTCACCAGTGTCCAATTGCGTTGCTGCGATTCCTTCATGAATGTTTCATAACTATTAAACCCCAGAATCCCACAAAAGAACGATACAGGTCACATCTCCATCTCTTCGCCAGTGTTAGCGAAATAGATTCAGAGACACAGTCTGAAATTCTTATTCGGTTCATTGAGATAGACAATAAACTTTCCGACACGCTCTATTGTATTTTAAAATGTCGTTTCATATCGAATTTCGTTACGTTTCAGGATGAGGTAAAGGGAATAATTCATTTACGCACAGAAAAAGAAATTTTAATTTTCAATTGAAACGTTCAAATGTTTGTAAATTTATGACACCTAACTGCAGTTGTCAGCGGTCCCTTAACTTACAAACTATGTAAATTAACGTATTCTAAGAACAACACGACAACCATGCTCGAGGGAGAACCCGAACCTTCTACAGCGAATGAACGCGCGCACCGCAACAAGGCGTCTTAGCACGCACGGCTATTTCGCCGCGGCATAATTATCAAGGGATACTGCAATTTCATAGTACCAAAAGAAGGGAAAGTGAAATCTTCAAATGTTTGCAAACCTATTGGGCCGAACTGGTATGGTCATTAGTCCCTAAACTTACAAACTACTTTAACTTCTCTTTCTACTGTGTCCGGATACACCAAATGAATCCTTCCTCTCCACTAATTAGCAATGTAGGTTGCTTTGTAATTTATGTTAAGAATATCACCCATAGTACGTGTTATTGACATGTTTGGACAAGTCAGTAGATGGTCAAAATCCTGTGCTTCTCCCCATTCACGTCTGTCACTATCGCTATAGACCAATTTCAAATGATTTGTTTTGCTCCTAGTTACTCCAGTGTGAGGCCGGTTTAATGCCTTCCAAGTTGGAAAGGGAAGTTGATATCCTGAAGGATGTTCATCGTTGAGTGTTGCACCATTTCTTTCCACATAGATAACCGCATTATTCCAGGCACGGCAACGAGCTCTTCGGTTCTATCAATAAAACTCTAGCACAATTTTAGCCGGACCCGCTGTCTGCCGTCCAAGTGTATCGGATGCCGAGGATCGTTCATTTGTTTCGAATATTTCCTTCTTGGCGGAGACCTTTCTTCGGATACCATGTGATAGTATGGCTATGATTGGGTAAATTTTATCTGTGGGAGTTGGCTTGAGGCATCCTGTGGCGAGATTTTTAAACTAACTTACACGTGGCGACTCTGCTGGGCGGGAAAAAGTGAGATACAATATGGTCACTGCAGACACTAAGTTTACGAATCGTGAAGGAAAAATAGTGTCTTTAATACCACTGGAGGTACAGGGAGGTGTCGGATTCTTCATAAAATTGTAGGACAAACATATCGAAACTAGATGTTTGGGGAAATGTGGATTCTGACTATAATCGATCATTAAGTGCAGTATAAAACTGGAGAAATTGATTAATCTGAGGGATTGTCACCTGGATAACTTGAAGAAAAAAAAACCCTTCTGGTAGTGGATAGTGTGAAAGGACGATCGATTCCAACAAGTCGGCTGCAGTGGCCGAGCGGTCTGCGGCGCGGCCGGTCACAGTCTGCACGGCCGCTACGGTCGGGGGTTCGAATCCTCCCTCGGGCATGGATGTTTGTGTCGTCTTTAGTATAAGGTAGTTCATAAGTAGTTTGTAAGTTTAGGGACTGATGACCCCGCAGTTAAGTCCCTTAAGCTTAACAAACATTAGAACATTTTTTGAATCCACCAAGGAAAAGAACAACAATAAATAGACCGATAAGTAGTCTCAACTACGCTCTCACATCTGCCACATTGCCTCTTGAGTAAGCACACCTGTTCTTTTGACGTTCAGTATTGCAATGTTGGTACGTCATGAGACGACACGTAAATCATGTATGAACGTTTTACACTGTGTTCCAAGACAACTACTGATAATAAAAACAACATATACAGCTACATGTCAGGTATTTAGTAAATACCATATTTTTTCTTTAGTAATGAATCCTTAGCTCCGAATTCACCGTTTATTATCCCGAGCATAGGTAAAACAGCTACATATACATGGTATACTTTGCAAATCACATTTAAGTGCCTGGCAGAGGGTTCATCGAACCACCATTATACTATTTATCTCCCATTCCATTCTCGAATAGAGCGCGGGAAGAAAGAAAACCTGAATCTCTCTGTTCGAGCTCTGATTTCTCGTATTTTATTCTGATGGTCATTTCTACCTATGTAAGTGGGAGTCAACAATACGTTTTCGCATTCGGAGGAGAATGTTGGCAATTTGAGTTTCATAAGTAGCCCACGCCGCAGCTATAAGCGCCGTTGTTGTAATGATTCCCATCCCAGATCCTGTATTATTTTCGTAACGCTGTCTCCCCTGTATCGTGACAATACGAAACGAGCTGCCCTTCTTTGGACTCTTTCGATGTCCTCCTTTAAACCCACCTGATAAGGATCCCACACTGGGCTGCAATACTCCAAAAATGGACGGACAAGCGCAGTGTATGCAGTTTCTTTTGTAGTTCTGTTACATGTTTTAAGGGTTCTGCCAATAAAGCGCAGTCTCTGGTTCGCTTTTCCCACGAAATTATCTACGTGTTCTTTCCAATTTAAGTCTGAAGTAATAGTAATTCCTAGGTATTTGGTGGAGTTTACGGCCTTCACTTTTGATTGATTTATCTTGTAAACAAAGTTTAACGGATTTCTTTTCGTACTCATATGGACGACTTCACCCTTCCCATTATTTAGAGTCAATTGACAAATTTTACAGCATACTGATATCTTATTCAGACCTTTCTGCAGTTGGTTTTGATCTTCAGATGATTTTACTAGGCCGGCCGCGGTGGCCGAGGGGACTGAGGCGCTTCAGTCACAGTCTTCACGGCCACTACGGTCGGGGGTTCGAATCCCCCCTCGGGCATGGATATTTGTGCCGTCCTAGTTCGTAAGTAGTTTGTAAGTTTAGGGACTGATGACCCCGTAGTTAAGTCCCATAGACTATACAAACATTTGAACATTTGATTTTACTAGACGGTAAATGACGGCGTCATCTGCAAACAACCTTAGAGAACTACTTAGATTTTCCCCTAAATAGTTTATGTAAATAAGGAACAGCAGAGGACCAACAACACTATCCTGGAACACCAGAGGACCAATAACACTACCCTGTGGAACGCCCGATATCACTTCTGTTTTAGTCGATGTCTTACCATCGATTACTACGAACTGTGTCCTCTCTGACTCGAAATCCCCTATCCAGTCGCAAATTTGGGGTGATATACCATAACCACGCAATTTGATTAGAAGCCGTTTGTGAGGTACGGTGTCAAAAGCCTTCTAGAAATCAAGAAATACAGAATCGATTTGCGAACCCTTATCGATAGCACCCATCACTTCCTGTGAATGAAGAGGTAGTTGTGTTTCGCATGAACGATATTTTCTAAATATGCGTTGACCTTGGGCCAATTCTGTTCGAGATCATTCATAATATTTGAATATAGGACATGTTCCAAAACCCTGCTGCAAATTGACGTCAATGAAATAGGCCTGTAGTTTAGTGGGTTACTCCTACTGCCTTTCTTGAATATAGGTGTGACCTGCAAGATCGGTGCAGAAAGTTTGGTGTATTGTGACTGGTGGCCACGCGGCGTGCTGAGAGAAGGGCAGAGAGCAGAGCGTTCACCTGGCAGCTGCCAGCAGGCGCGCCAGCCGAGTGGGCGCTCGCTTTATCCAGACGATCTGTCACGCCACGTGGAGGGCCCTCAACCTGGCGTAAAAATGTCGCCGCCGGAGGTGCCCGGAAGAGAGCCGGGCGATTACCGAGGCTGCCGAGGTCATCAACCGAAATGGCGAGCCGCCCTCCTTTCTCTCGGCGGCTCCTCTCCTCTCCTCACCAGATGCCGCATTGAGCCGCGCCTGACGCAACGTCCACGTTCCGCTCCTCACACACCACTTTACGGCGTCGCGGCCGCCAGCTGTCTGCAACCATCTGCCCCCCCCCCTCTCTCTCTCTCTCTCTCTCTCTCTCTCTCTCTCTCTCTCTCTCTCTCTGTGTGTGTGTGTGTGTGTGTGTGTGTGTGTGTGTGTGTGTGTGTGAAAGAGAGAGAGAGAGAGAGGGGGGGGGGATTACCCTTGGGACACAGTCACCTAAAACGTACCTCCTAGCGGTACTTGGTGAAGCCGTGCTGCTGCAATACGATAATTCATCACTGCTCACCTACAAGTAAAAACAACTGCTAAGACGCTTGACAAACAAACCTCTCGCATGAAATAAAGTACATAATATATACAAGTCCTTACATAAATCCGCCAGTGTCGGTCCTAAGCGCGGTGCCCTATCTCACGTGTGATGGGGCAGGAAGAGGGAAAGGGAAGACAACTTATTTAAACTGTTTATAGCTATCATTATGTCATCCACAAAGTCTCAACAACACTGACGTTTCTTGGTAAAAACCTTACTGTGTCTCTGGCAGTTAAATCTGACAGTTGATGTCAGGAACATTGCAAAGTTTATCCCAGCTCAGACAGGACTTTTATTGGTGTGTGAGAGCACTATTACTGACACTAAATACTAACCCGCGGTGGCCGAGCAGTCTGCGGCGCGCTAGTCACGTTCTGCATGGATATTTGTGCCGTCCTTAGATTTAGCTAGTTTATAAAGTAGTTTGTAAGTTTAGGGATTGATGACCCCGTAGTTAAGTCCCATAAGCTCTACAAACATTTGAACACTGAAAACAATGAACGTCTTATTAACTTTGAAGACAGTTACAACGGTATCCTCACCTTTTATTATTCTAAGTCCTCAAAACATTCAATAACCTATAAAGTACTAATAGTTGGGGTTTACACAGCTCCTTGTTCATTTTTGACACAATTTTTGATGCAATGGCGAGTCATATCGAACTAAAATAAAATAAAATCAGGTAATACATAAGTGAACACAAAAATTGAAGTAATGATTTTTAATATTAATTGTAGTACTCGTACGCGGCGAATGAAATCAGCACCAATCGAAAGATGCTTTACCATAGATGTGTAAAAAACAAAAATCTCTGTGTACGTAGTCAGTGAGGTTGGTAAAAAGATGCAGCTGTTTTCATATGTATAACTGTTCTTCATCGCGCACTAACATCCCCTACTGTCATAAAAATAAAAAAGAATAATACGTGAAAATCGAAGTGGCAATAACTTTTGCCCTGCGTGCCGATCACATATGACAGTAAAAGCTTTCTGTGAAATCGCTGTGCAGCCACGTTCAGATTTAAACACGAATATCGGACTGCTACGATGCCAAAAATGCTAGGTCGAAGATGTCAACACTGGAAGTCAAAACATCATAGCCGCGGCAGAATAGCCGTGCGCACTGAGGCGCACAGCTGCGGTGCGCGCGCCGTCGGAGATTCGAGTGCTCCCTCAGCATGGATGTTTGTGTTGTCCTTAGCATAATTTACTTTAAGTTGGTTACATTCACATTCATTTCAGGTCACACTGAGCCACCGGATTTAGCTAGTTATAATAAATCGTTGTTTGGTTACTAGTAAGCTACTGCGGCGTGTTGCTGGGTTTTTAAGTGCTGTACATCCTGTGGCCGCCCTTAAGAGTGCGGATGAGGCGCACTCGCTTGCGCAACCGGCGGGCCCCGCTACTGCTAATTGCCGCCAGGCCAGGCTCCAGGAAGCCGCTCGTTCGGCAGGCACAGGAGCCAAGCCGACAAAGCGCTCCTGCGGGAAGTCCAAAATCCTTCATCACAGCTACCAATTTAATGCTGCCTACGAAAGTAAATACGTCTTCGGAAGAGGCATCACAATTTATTAAAAAAAAAAACCTGCACGTATTGTGACGGGAATAATATCAAATAGGACAATCATTAGAATCTGGAAAGAAATTTCGCAAGTTTGCACTCTGCAATGGCAATGAGCTAATATTTCGAAATTTAAAGTGTTCGTCTGTTGCCCGAAGTATTCACTGTGGGGAGCCAACTGATGAAATAAGCCGTAAATAAATACAACATATATTCTTCGACAGAAACGACATTCCGGGTAACGTATCGTAAATGTGGATGGAAAACTAAAGCCTGTGAGCATAAAACTGCAGCGAGCTACTCTTTCACATCTTTTACATAAGTTTTTACACTGCGCGCAAAGTTGGTTTGCAAAACTTTCCATCAGTCCGTATGTGACGATATCGCTTATTTATGTACTGTTTTAAACTTTATGTCAATATAAGATGTAATAAGCTGGTATGGGACCCGAATCGAAACTTAACTTTCTTTTCGTATTCTAGCCACATTTCGCAACTACAATATTGTAATTTAGGAAGAAACGAAATATGAACATCTACGGATGACTCAGTCACACAGCTTATGTCCAACATCAATGTAGTACCAATATCTCTCTCTTGGGGCAGGAAATCGTCAGCCGCGTGGTCTGGAACGTTACGTTAAGGCCCCTATACACACTCCGATTCTTTGTACGACCAACCTGATGCCCAACGAACCAACCAACTGGTAGCGGCCTACACACGTTCCGACCAACTGCACGCAGCGCCACCTTGTTCTGGTGTCTGTTAGTCGAACTGTTTTTGTTTTCGCGCGTTCGCTGTGCAGACGAGCTCAGGCATGGAAGTTGGTCGGGAAGCGCTACACACGGTACAACTTGTCGGGTGAAGTGGTGGGTGAATCGGAGATTGGGTTGTCAAGCACAACCAATCGGCCGTCAAGGAAAGTTGGTCGGGTAGCACCTAAAACCGCCCAATTTATTGGGCAACCAACGAATTGGTCCAATAAATCGCATCGTGTGTAGGTTCCTTTATGGATCGCGCGGCCTCCCGCGCCGGAGGTTGGTTGATGGTTTGAGGGACCAAACTCCTCAGTTCAAATGTTTGTAGAATTTATGGGACTTAACTATGGGCTCATCAGTCCCTAAGCTTACAAACTACTTATGAACTAGCTAAGACTAATGACGGCACAAATATCCATGCCCGAGGGGGGATTCGAACCCCCCGACCGTAGTGGCCGTGCAGACCGTGACTGGAGCGCCTCAGTCCCCTCGGTCACCGCGGCCGGCTCCTCAGTTCATCAGTCCTCTAGTGGTGAGGGGAAGAAGTGAGGATACGAAAGGAGGGGAAGGCAATGCAGTGCAGGGAGGAAAGAAGGAAGAAAAGAAAGACTCGGGGCCCCATGCTCGCAACACACGTACTCACGAATGAGCCGTGAGCCCCCTGTGGGGAGGAGAGGGGTATAGAGCTTCAAGTTCTCCCTTGGAAATGTGTGTGTGTGTGTGTGTGTGTGTGTGTGTGTGTGTGTGTTGTGTTTTGTCCTTAGATTAGTTTAACTTAGTGTAAGTAGTTTGTAAGTCTAGGGACTGACGCCACAGTAGTCTGGTCCAATAGAACTACAAACAGTTTGGAAATCGCCCTTGTCTTTTACAAAGCAGCCATGCTTTGATTAACTGATTTAAATCAAAATATTCAAATGTTTCTAAATCTATGTGATGTAACTAACTGCGGGGAGGACTCTAACCTCCGACAGGGAGCAAATGATTCAGGTAAACCAAATATCAGAAGCCCATCTAGTTCGGCATGTGTTTTCTGAAGTTCCTCTAGAGATAAAAAGGCAATCGGATTTAGTAACAATACTGAAGAAGTGAATAAAATCATTAAGAGACTTCATATTATTGTTGTAGTCGCAGTTTACGGAACAGGTAGGAATGTAACAAAAAAGAAACGTTTTATCACTCTTGCGACTTTCGTAAATAACGAGCGCGGTATTCAAACGATATGTGAATTTTACAAGAACATACTGAGAAGCAGATCTACGAGGAATGAGTGGGTAGGGGCACCTTAGGTGAAGAAATAGCTTTGAGGTTTGAGAATTTCTACATTTCTATTGGTGACTACAGCACTGCCGTTCTTCAGACGGATACCTCTGTCTGGAGGGGCAGGGTGTGGGTTTGGTCGCTTTGTTTTCTTTCCCCGGTGACAGGAAGAGCGGGGGCTGGGCAGCTGCTTGTCCCTGACTCTCGCTGGGTACACCGACGCCTGTTTCTGTTTACACCGCTTGTATCGGAACGGACTGTGAAAGCCGTCCTATTTCATCATTTTGTCGTGCCGCTGAGAAAATAAGACCGAGTAACTGCTACATTTAGAACAAGTTTCGCATTTAAATAGTTTTATCATTCAGGATTTTAACCTCCCACCACCATCCTTTCCCACGTCTGTGAAGATTTTATTTTCGATATTTGAAATTTTCTTCCACATATCGGCAACTATTACATTACAACAGTTAAAATTATAACAAGTGCTCTACACAACGATGTTGTGTACGTCCATTTTCATAATCAGTCAATACACAGTCGTTTCATGTTATTAGTCATGGACGTTGTCGTTTTTTATTTTTTTTATTTTGCAAAGATGGAACCACAATATCGCAAATCACCAGGTATATCACTACATTTTATCATTGTGATTTTGCAGATTTATTTACCTATTTCTAATATTGAATTATTCATTTTAGTCTTTCGAATCCTGTTCTAAGCTGTCGAAAATTACTATTTTAGATGCCGGACCGGGACTGCTTTTCGGAGTTTAACAACGTTTCTTTTCTCCCTCCATTTGTAATTTATACTGGCAGTTGAGTAGTGTAGAAAATTCATTTTTTGAGCAGAATAAGTTTTTGTGAAAGAATGCTCGGTTTTATTTGTCATGAAGAAACTTGTACTGAACGAATGAAAAACTTATGAAATATATTGCCCAACTTGAGACGTAATGTGCCGCCTGTGGGCAGTACTGATAATATTCTTGCTCTGAAGTTGAAGCCGTGCAGAATGACCGCGTGGTCTAAGGCGTCATGCTACGGACTGGGCGGCCGTTCCCGTCGGGCATGGGTGTATGTGTTATTCTTAGTGTAAGTTTGTAAGTCTAGGGACTGATGGAATATTGACCACAGCAGTTTGGTTCAGAAAGGTTTACAAACATTTGAATATTTTGAACTTCGTTGAACTTCTGTATCAATGATTCTTCTTGCATCGATATTGTGAGAGTGGAAAACAAGAACGACGTAAATTTACACTAGAATGTAGGGAAATGTACATATTATTTCAACATTATGGAATGTTAGGGAGAATAAAAAAAAAAAAAAAAAAAAAAAAAAAAGGAAAATTAATAATGATTGTAAAGAACTGTTTCCCATAAGACATTGCAGTACGATACAGTTACAAGGGACACCCACAGCCAGTACGGAATGTATCAAACGTACCACCAATGCACAAAAAATGTATACTATTTATAACCGAGTGAGGTGGCGCAGTGGTACCGCACTGGACTCGCATTCGGGAGAACGGTAGTTAATATCCATCTCCGGCCATCCAGATTTACGTTTTCCGTAAATTACCTGAATCACTCCAGGCAAATGCCGAGATGGTTCCTTTCAAAGGACATGCCCGATTTCTTTCCCCTTCCTTACCCAAACTCCGAGCGTTAGCTCCGTCTCTGACGACCAAGCTGATGACGAGACGTTAAACCCTAAGCTTCCTTCCTTCCTATATATCATTTAAGATGTTCAAAGCCGGCCGCGGTGGCCGAGGGGATTGAGGCGCTCCAGTCACGGTCCGCACGGCCACTACGGTCGGGGGTTCGAATCCCCCCCTAGGGCATGGATATTTGTGCCGTCCTTAGTTGTAAGTAGTTCATAGGTAGTTTGTAAGTTTAGGGACTGATGACCCCGTAGTTAAGTCCCATAGACTCTACAAACATTTTTTTGATGTTCAAATTTTTATAAAGTTGTCGGACTTAACTGCAGTGGTCATCGGTCCCTAAACTTGCCAACTACTTGCACACATACCCATGCCCGAGGGAGGACTCGAACCTCCGACATGGAATGGACGAGGTCATCGCAATACGGCGCCTTGGTGCGGATGGCTATTCCACCGCGGCTAATTCATTTAAGACCTAAAGGACATGACGGAAAGATCATACATAATTCAAAGAAAGTTTCTTAATACGTTATCGTGACTGAATTTTGGACATTCTTTATAGATATTCTTTTTTATCGGTCTCATTTTCTTCTGCTTGAAAGAAAGTAAGAAACAATGGCAATCTTGGAAGCAGTTTAATTGCGCTTTCAACGGCCTAGACCAGTGCTTTCCAAACTTTCCCTCATGGCGACACCCTATAATAGCTTACAGTTTTGCGCGACACCCTTTCACTAATGTAAATACATATGGTAGAATTTAAGAATTTAGATTGTTCTAGCGGGGAGGGGGGGGGGGCGGAAATATAGTATCGTTTAAATTTAGTTTGTAAACGATACTGAAATACTCTTTCGAATTAACATGTTTAATGTTGATGCTGACTGCAGAAATTACGTAAACTCATTGCAAGAGAAGGAAACAGAGTAACACCGAATACAACAATACCTGACTCACACAGTAATACGTGCTTCTTCTACATGCGACGCAACCTGAATTTCAGAAACCGTTGTACGCTGTCGTGTGTACATGTCAGGGCCAGATACGGTTTTGCTGGATCGATTGAGAACGGCATCTGGAAATTAGCTACTCGGATTTCTGATTTAGACAGCACAGTGGCTGTTCCTTTTCAGTTCAATATTATCACATTATTTTCAGAAATAAAGAGGGTGTATTTATGACAAGTGATGAATTATTATTTAAGTTCTATTGTTAGGTTGTTGCTTCAGCACGACCTCGGAAGTCCCGACATATTCGGAAAAAATATGGATAAATATTTGTGACAAATAAGAATATGAATGTCATTTCTGGTCCCAGAATCTGTTAGATACAGGAAACTGAGAGGAAAAAATATTAACGCATATCAGGGTTCGAACCAACGATCACTGCATTTAAAATACTACTCTCCGTTTATCATCTGGCCATACTCCATACTAAACATCGCTACTGAATAGCTTTAGTCAGTGGACAACTGTGACTGCTTTTACGATCTGCGAGCTGCGGTGGAGTAGCCGAGCGGCACCTCGCTGCGGAGCGCGCGGTTGCTCGCCGTGGAGGTTCGAGTCCCGCCTGGGGCATGGGCGTGTGTGTTTGTCCTTAGGTTAGTTTACCCAGGTTTAAGTAGTTTGTAAGCTACGGACTGATGACCACGCAGTTTGGTCCGATAGATTTACAGACACATACGATCTGTGACAGCTTTTACAGCCACTGTGTCATTGATTGACATTTAATTGTAAGAAACGCTACCGAGGGTTACGTGGCTTTGATAAATCCATTAAAAAACGCTCAGGTGCAGCTTTTTGAGAAGGAAAGTAGACTACAGCGAAAGTTCGTTCAAGCAGCTGCGAGTTCCGGCAAACTGCGCACGGGAAGAGCTATTACCGAGTATCAGCAGCAGCTCTGGCAACTGGCAGATGCTTGAACGAACCCTGAGTGTCTACTGCTGCTGAAGCTGAGCTGCCGGCTAGCGGCTGATCACGCAGTTAATGTGCACCGATCATTCCTTTAATACGTGATCTGTGGTGTACTGAATGAAGAGAAGGATGATTAGCTGCAGGCGAGTCTTCAGGATAATATGAAGAGAAGGATACTTTGTGTTATTTTATGACAAGTTTTTTGGTTTAGAGTCTAAATTTGTTAGTCTCGCTACACCCTTGATATTACTACGCGACACCCAGTTTGGAAAGCTCTGGCCTAGACAGTGTTGACGTGAACGGCCGGCCAGGTTTTAGCGTGACGCGAGTAAACAGCCGGCGCTGACGTCGGCAGCCTCGCCGGCAGCAGGCGGCAGGCGGCCAGCGGGCCCGACCTCTGCCGACGCGCCGCTAGCCTAACAGTGCTCTGCCATGACTCCACCACTTAAGCGCTACCGGGGAGGAATCTGCCACGGCATGCTTTACGTATGCAGTCTCGAAACAAACCGAAAGAGATACTAATAACTAAGCCCGGCCACGCTTCGACACACCAGTCTAATCAAAACTCTGTTCTGTGTTGCTGATGGAAGAACACAAAGGAAGTCCTAAGTCTGCTTTGATGCAGCACTCCACGCTACCCTTTCCTGTGCAAGCGTCTTCTTCTCCGAAGAAAATAGCAACCTACAGTCCTTTGAATCTGATCAATGAACTCAAAATTAAGAAATTAAAAATTAGAAACTTATTTGTTAGTGTCTGTAACCGGAGCAACCACTTCTCCGTGAAGTAACTCAATTTACACACACACACACACACACACACACACACACATATATATATATATATATATATATATATATATATATATATATATTATTTCGTGGTAACGACGACAAGTGACTACAAAATTACTCTTACAGAATTCTAAGCCAAATAACGAAGCCAATGTATCTGTAAAGTCAAAAAATAACTAAATTTAAGTAAAATGCAAGCATTACCGTAAATTCTACGGATAACCCGTAAAAGTTGGCAGGTAGGTATGCGCAATGTTAGCCTCTTGTACAACCCCTAGAAACCCAGAACATAGACCTATATACCTCTCGCCCTACAAGACTGCATCTGCAGACTACTTACTGCAGATTTGAATTGAAAATCTGTCTCTATGGCATTTTAATATTTGTAACTTCTAACGCGTTTCGCGCTTTTGGCGTATCATCAGAAAACTCGAAAACAGCTGGATGGCATTAGTTAGTATTAAGACACACGATGATCAGCATTTTAAACTACATAAAATCCGAGGACATAATCAATCCAAAAACACCGTGAAATGTTAAAAGAGGTGAGGCAAAAAGTTCCACATCAGCAACTGTGTGTTGGATAGGTCCGCCTTCATAGAAAGAATATAGATACATCATATGAACAGCCGATAGTCGAGGGACGTGTGGGACCAGAATGTAGCAAACGCTGCAAGGCGGTGTTGATAGGACGCCGACATCCGGAACTAAGATTTGAGCGGTTAAATTTGAATGATAAAAATGATAAACATGGTTGCTAATTATTAAAAGATGTAAGTAATAACAGTGCATAGTAGTGATGAAGTATAAAGATATTTGTAAATCAAAATGGATGACAGTAATATTGATAATTTATGTTAGTAAAACAACCATAAAATTATATAGCCCCTATATGGACATTAATTATAAATGTATCTAGTCACAGAACGCTAACAAACAAATCTGGTTGAAATGTAGAATGAATGAAGTAATGTGAGCCGGGTGGTGGTTAAGTTACGGAATCAAGCTCAAGCGAAAAATTTGGTGGAGGAAGAGGGGGGAGGGGTTATAAAAGGGGGGAGGGGTAGTTAGGAGTTGCGATTAACATAAGAAGATCCGGTAACATTTTGTAAAGTTGACATCATTATGTCATAATAGTAATGATTTTTATATGTCAGATGGTCATTGAGGTTGAGATGGTCTGATGATTGAAGAAATTTGGTAATTTCAAATTCCTCGAAAAGGTTAAGCGTTCTTCCCTTGGGGGCTCTGTGAAAGATTTGGAGTGCACTGATTGTAGGTTGTGACGTGATGCTTTGAGGTGTTCAGCAAATAATGATTTGTTTTTATAGAACCTATTTTTGTTAACAGGTGCTCATGGAACCTGGTTCTAACTGCTCGGCCTGTTTGTCCTATATACGCGAGGACACTGTGCTCGAGTGAGTTTTATATACCCCTGAATTTGCGAAGTAATCTTTATTTGGTCTTTCAATGTGGGTGATCTGATGCTGAAGGGGGTCGTGAGTGGAGAGGGAAATTCTGACGCCGCTGCCTTTAACTAGATTGCTGGTTTGTAAGAGACAGGGCCATAAATTTTATTCATAAGCAGCTCAAGTATGTCAGTTTGTCGTCGATGGAGCTGCGCCCGCGCAGGGCCGTTGTCGACTTCCATAAGCACTTATACACGTGCGCAGTTGCGTGTATGTCAATTTCTCGCCGATAGCTATTATAAACGTTTTCCCGTGAAGGAATTGCGAGAGATAATGCTCTGTGCTACACTGATCGACATTCTTCAACATAATTCATAATATCTACAACAGCAGTCAATCTGTTTCCTGCCGGGCTTTTACTTGTGTAACATATAATGGATCAGACTGAGAGGTTTGGCTGTCAGTTGGACGGGATAATTATTCTGATGCCGAATGTAACCATTTGTCTTTGCGATGTATTTCAGATGATCTCTTGCTGCATGTGGATTGTGGAAAGGGGTGTGTCGATTGTTCTATGAATCATGGAAGTAAAGAAGGAAAACTTTTGAGAGACAGGGTGGCAATAAAAAGCGTGTATAATGGCATCACTGGTGGATGGCTTGTGAAAAATATTGTAAACAATACGTCCGTCCATCAATTTAACATTTAGATCAAGGTAGTTTAGCGACCCATCAGGAGCCATTATCTCATGTGTGAAATTTATTTTGGGATGTAAAGCACTGAAGACCGATCAAAAATTATAATTATGTCGTCCACATCTGCAGCAGAACACATCTGCAGTGGAACAGAATGTTTTTACTGAGTGGAGACCCAGTCGCATAGTATTTGTTTTCTAAATTTATTGACAAAAATGTCAGCCAGTCAATCTTGTTGCTTATATATTCCATTATTGAATGAAAAATAGTTGTACGAGGTGATGATCCGAAGGATGGCTTATGTTCATCGATCTCGTCTTGAATAAGAGTACTTCTATTTTCCAGATTTCCGGCAATGATGTTAATCGTTTTCTGTACTGGTACATCGATATACATATTATTCTTCACATTTAGGGAGACTAGGGTGGAAGTAGGTGGGAATGTTTTGTCTGATAGCCTGCAGATGAGAATCTTCCTATTCGGGATTGAAAAGTTGTTATCAAAAATGCAACAGATACTGCTTTCCAATTCAAATATGGATTCACTCTTGCTACATCAGGCCAACGAACTTTTGAAGTCACGTATACTTACTGCAGGTATAGTCTTGTCATTCCCGCTTTTCTTTTCACAAAATGGGATATCCACAGAGCTGAATGTAAATGTGAATATAAACAAAGTTCAGTATCTCGTAAGAAAATTGCTTTTAAACTTCACATTTAACTGCAGAGCTCTTGTATATTCGAAACCCTGGAAACTTTATTGCACTGTTTCGAGATGCAGGACTTGGGAAATCGTCGTGAAACGAAAAGACAAACTGAATACAACTCACCAGGTAAGACGTGTAATGGTGCAGAGACATTCAACACTGGGTACTCACCTGGAACAGAAAAAAACGAAAACGAGGTTCAGAACACGGGTATCGTTAGAAACCGTCATTTAAAATAGGTACTCTAAAAATATCACCTAAAACGAAACCGTCATCAGATCACATCCGTACACAATAACGACGGCTTTTAAGTAGATTTCATCTGTAAACTGTGTAACACAAGGAAGACACAAATTCAATAATTTGACCCCACCCTTGGGGTCGCAACCCACAGGTTGAAAAACAATGGTGTCAGGGATTAAAAAATTTACCTTTCACATTACGTATAATAGATTTAAGTCAATTAGTCCCCCTTATGGAATAAAGGTTGCCAATCACTAGAATGGTACAAAGGGTATAAGTCAACATAATCCCTTTTTCTGGTGATTTTTTAAAAAATTTGGTATTACTGTTAAAAAGTTCTTTCGTTGACAGAAAGAAAGACGTTCATGGGGAGCCCTACTCGAGGAAAGAGATACAATAGTTAAATTATAGCCAGAAATAAGTTCGGATAATTTATAGGCACAGCCCAGTTGAGGGCACTTTCAAAAAAATCAATTTTCATCGACGAGGCAAAACAAATCTCCGAATAACGTACATTCGAAACTGCCATAATGAATCTGATACAATCTCAGTGAAGAAGAAGAGAAATACACTTTTATTCCAGTATTCCATGACTTCCACAAAACTGTACGAACATCAGCTGCGAAAGAGAACATCGACCCTGACGTAGACTTTAGTGGCACTGATGAAAATTACCATTAATGACGATGACCCATAACTCAGTGGAAGGAAACACGAATATAATATTCTACAGGTAGGATAATATCAAGATAAATATAAAACCAACTCGTTGTCTATTTTATGAACATATCGATACTCCAACACACGCAAGCCCCCTGCTGCAAATAAGATTTTGGGAAGATGCAAGTGATGTGCAAACAACAACCGGCTACGGCGCTGGACGCTGACAGTTCCGCAAAGGGGACTCAAGTAGGCGACAACACCCTTCACCCAGATAGCAACAGTTTCGTAAGTTGCCAAAGTCCTGCAGCACGCCCCTTGTTTCACAAGCCATGACTACAGTTCTGTTTACACCCAGTGTGGCCCGAAACACGGGTGACTGTGTCTGTAACAACAGTGAGTGATGACATCGCTGCTGGGGTCTCCAGGCCACAACGTAAATATTTATACCGGGAGGCTAGCTGGGGAGAGAACACAGTCGCGAAATAGATTTTCTCTTGGCGTACTTTCCAGCAAATATCGACCTTAATCTTCCTCCATCTTAATGTTCCACATTGAAAGGTGTTAACGATCAACTAGTGATTTCTTTATGTACGCAAAAACTTAGTTACAAGTCCGTCTGAAGCGCAAAATTCGATTACAATGGCCTTCACCACACCTATGCAGTGAGATGTTTATTTCAGCAACCCACCTCTAATGATGAAGTCGTTTTGCTCTTTTTTTTCACAGCTAAAATAAGATGAAAATAACTATGAAAACTAACTCGTTGTAACAAGAAAGGTTGTGCCAGATGTTATAAATAGGCCTAGGCCGATAACACAAAAATTTTTCATTCCATACACTGCTCGGTTCATGTAGTCTAAGTGAGATACCTTTAGTCATGTGAAATACAATTTGTGTCAATGTAGATGATTTATTGTTGAAGTTAAGCCACTAATAAGCTCCTCGGGATGTAATTAAGAGTAAATACAAAAGTATGCCATCAACTGAAAAGTTCATATTACATAACGTCATCTAAGATATGTTAGTACAAAATTATACCCTATAAATAATTATTTTGTAACAGGTATTGACAATATCCATTCAGTAATTTTCGGTTCAAAACCTCGAAGTTAATATTGTAAACGTTATTCAGCATAAACATTTAATTATTTTGGTAAATTTGTATGAAACATTTCTTTTTTGAATGATAAACTATAATTGTAAAAAGGTAATTCGTTCAAATAAGCTGGATTGTTTAAAAGACACGTACCGTAAGGAGAGTTGCGAGAGCAGTTAATGTCAGTTTGTAAAGTTGTGTTTGTACGAAATAATCAGCCTTTGCCTTTCTCATGTGAATTTTAGTCTGTGTATCGAGAAGTTGGAACATACGGCTGTTAACATGAAGAACTTGTTTCGACTATGTTATTTAACATCGGTCGATATGTACATTGAAACCTGCGGAATCCGTAAACATGGTGCCTTGAACCGTGTGGTTTCAGTTCCAAGGAAAGTAAACGCTGACAGGTGCGAATGTTACCGAAATATCAGTGTTATTTACAGAACAATGGAGAAACAGAGGACAGGAGTCGTCAGAGTAACAGTCATAACGGCTTCTCACCGTTAGAAAGCAACTCAGGGTTAAGAAATGGCCGGCCGCAGTGGCCGAGCGGTCTGCGACGCGCCAGTCACAGGTTGCACGGCCGCTATGGTCGGGGGTTCGAATTCCCCATCGGGCATGGAAGTTTGTGTCGTCTTTAGTATAAGGTAGTTCATAAGTAGATTGTAAGTTTAGGGAGTGATGACCCCGCAGTTAAGTCCCTTAAGCTTAGCAAACATTTGAACATTTGTTTGAGAAATGTAAATGTGAAAGATGGTTTGTATAGGATGATTCCTATGTTTGAATACAAACAACACAGTGACTTCACTTCTTCTCCTCATTTAGGTTGCATAATATATCCCACCGACCAAAAGCTTCTACCTCAATTACAACAACATTGTGGAGAAGGAACAAGCCACGTAAGGCTGTATCGACAGCACATTTCTTCTCAAGTGATGGGAAATTCACTTCACGGGAAAAGGATGGACTGTAAACGCAGGTAGTTACTATCGTTCGACCAAATTAAGTAACCTAGGAAGAGCAGCTTTTCAGGAGAGATGCAACCGGTTACTAAATCATCTGATATTATATGGTGGTATTGTAAATAATGTGTATGTTGGAACTATGGAAATAACACGGGGAAATCGTTTCGGTAAGATATCTTACAATTACTGGCAAACATAGAATTGTGGAAGGAGACCGTCCACGTAGTTGGAACAGGAAGTAGGGCCGACTGAGGATTTGATGAACGCGATGGCACAGCCTGGCTCATGCGTTGCAGATGCGATGCGGGTGACCTCCAGCCCACCTCTGACGTCAAGTTCCCCACATCGTCTTGTCAAGCGCCACGTGCCGGTAGCTCTGTAGCAATCTGGTCTTCAAAATTCTAATTCAGCAGCAAGGCATTACGCCAGTTTATACAGCTCACACGTTCTCAGGCACCACACCAACTCCGAAGAATTACCCATTTCAAGTCTAATTTGCACTACTTTGATAAGAACTACAACAGTCAGGGAGAGTTGCAAGATAACTGTTCAGAAACATAGTGATTTGCGAAATACATGAGCTACTTGACTCTGGATAGCATGGACAGAAGATAGAAGGCTGGTCCTCCGGAATATTAGTTTAGGGTCTCAATTCCTAACCGACCTCTCAAGGTGTCATAATATAATTTATTATTATCATCATCATCATTATTATTATTATTTGTAATTCGCTGTCAAGGATTATATGCTATGCACACTCTACGATCTGACAACCATTCGTCACAGCTAGTGAAATATTTGTTCCTATTAATAAGGTGCAGGGAACTTTGGCGAATCAAGATAGTCAGTTGAACATTTTCGATGGTTAGGTTCAATTAGAGTCCTTTTCTGCGCTAATGTAAAAATTGATGCAAACGTCCGCCGTACGGTACCTCAAACGGATTTTTCCCTCGATTTCGTTAGCTGGATTACACAATTACTGGTTAATTTTGACCTTCGTGTATCTCTCCATACTAGAAATAGAAAATAAAAGTCGGAATTAGGAATGATGTGTAAGAGTATTTACAATCATCCTGCTGACAAATTCTTTGTATGTATCACCGCACGGGAGTAGCTGAGCGGTCTGGAGCGCCACGAAACGGATCGCGAGGCCTCCCGCATCAGAGGTTCCAATCCTCCCTCGGGCATGGATGTGCATGTTGTCCTTAACTTAGTTCAAGTAAGCAACGGACTAATAACCAAGCAGTTGAGTCCGATAGATTTACAAACATTTGAACATTTTGCAGGTATCCGTTCTATTTACACTTTAACGGACAACCCAGTAATTATTAAAAAAACACCCAACTTCTGAATACATTTCCTTCTCACTCTAAACACCAGGCTTTTTGTATCTGTACAGTTATATCGACACGTTGAATGAATTCTGTTGGTAATGTTTGATATGAGGCTACATGGGTATACAATCCTGGTCATTGGATGAATTTACATTATTTTATTTGCTCATGTATTTTGTCATACACTATGTCGTAGTGTTTGTAGATACGTTAATAACATACAATAATGTACGAAGCAAATTCTCGTTCCAATAAGAACTGTTATATAAACAATGGCTTTTACCCAGATGACTTTATTTTCCGTTTCTGTAGAAGGAGTAGCAGCTACGTAAGTCAGTGTCGTGGGTAGCCTGACAAACAGGTTGTTAGCAGAACGAAACCGGTGTGCGGAAAAAGTTGCGCGTGGAGCAAATTTAAAAAGCAGTCTCACGAGGTATCTGAAGTACGTCAAGCGTTACCACGAAAATATCGTTTCTCTGACGCTACATCGTTCCCTTAACTCTACGGAGTGTTACTTCTAACGTCACAGACGAGGAAAGAGGTTTTTCTCCCTTCTATTAATATAGGAACCAACTCGTATCTGCTGGCGTTACATGTTTTCGTTCGTGCAACAACTCCCCAACCAGAACAAGGTTATTTGACAACAGAGAGTGAGTCTAGGTAGGAAAGATAGCGCAGGCGTTAGAATAAAACATAGTGGACAGAAATTCCCGTTACCGAATTGCAGAACTTGTAAAGGGGAATGAGCAGATAACATTTACCTACAGAACCCATGTTCGGAAATGTCATCCAGTGACGCTTTACCACTTCTTTAACACCATGAAACGAACGTATTCTACTGCGATCTCTTTGGTTTTCAAATTTGAGGGATGACAGTAAAGACCAAAACAACAACAAAAAGTCAAATAAAAATACTCGAATATTTATACATCAAGAGCACTGAGCAATTGATCATCAGAAGAGACGTATCCATAGTATCGAAGATGAAGACATGATCGTTGCTCTAAATATGTCAATTTTAGAGCCCATGTTTATGAGACATGTTGTTGTTGCTTTGGTCCATACTATCTCCTTGCAGAATACGGAAAGCAAAAAGTATGCAACACAAGAGATTTGTTTGACAGTGTGGAAAAAGGACTAGCAGCGTCACTGGATGACATTTCCGAACATGAGTGTCTTATCAAAATATTACGTACTCTCCTCTTCAAATCCACGAAATTTGTAACCAGAGTTTACGAACACCCTGTATGTTACTATTATAACCCCCAAGCTTGCTGGTATTCAGACATGTTGCTCATGCGTTAGGTATCTCAACGGACTGATAATAGTAGAACTGTTGTACAAGCAATAACGGCTACCGCACGTCATTCACAGTTACTTTCAAAACATATGGCGTGGAAATGCGATTAACAGCGACCTACAATCACATCTTTACTTCTAAAGCACACTTACAGTACGAGGTGAATATTCTTCTCACACCAGTGTAATTTCTCTTCAATTTCCCTCTTCATGCGACAGTTAGCAAGCGTCGACATGGGCAGGCATAATTTTGCCTTCATTAATCACGTCGTTAGATGTATGCGCAGAGCATTATAAGGCACGTGATTCTTATGTAACACACTCTGAGTTTTAACAGTTAATCTCTCCAGAGATATGTATTATCCCGACCGTTCTTAAATAGCACTTTCGTTTTTCATCTACCCAATTTTAAGTAGTCCCGCCCATTTTAAGTAGCTACGGTTGTATACTTTCGTAAATTTCTTAGCTATGACGAATTATTCGGACAATAATGCGCAGCTCCTCCAATTTATACGGAATACGTATCATTTGTACAGTATGTGTCGAAGGTCAACATTTAGTACCTGTAATAAATATATCCATTTACGCTTTACGGACAAAACCATCTTGTCGAGCAAATAAACAGTTTTAGCTGGCGAGCAGCGGTAATCAGTAATATCTAATTTAGTATCTTAGGTGAACGCCGGATTTTTCACTCTGTACACTACTATTACTTTCCAACAGAAATTACAACAGATATACTGGCAGTAATTCAGAAACTGTCATACTGCTGGTGACAGACGTTGAGATGGTAGTAAATTTGAAAATTTAGTTTGCTATCTTATACTTCAGAGATATCTTGTGCACTGATCACTGATCTTTCTCAGAGTTACCTCACACAAACAAGGAACATTTCCGGAAGTATCCAAGACCAACATTAAGAAGAGATCTCAAGAAGAGTGACCCATTCTGTCCAGAGGCGCACCCTGTGCTCGGTATGCAGCCTGTCTGTTTCACTCTGCCTCCACTTGGGCTCCATGCGATCATAAGTCTCCCTTTTTGACTTGCTGATCGGAATGATGCAGGCGGCACAGTACTGGGTCAGCGCGACGGCCGGTGGAGTTCTCGTCGTTCTGTCATTGTCACAAGACAGTATACAGCACATCTGAAGCTCAGAGTGGTTATAGTGGAATCTCGGTTTGCTCTTGTGTTTCTCTAGCTTCCTCTTACCTTGTGAATAAGTCACTGCGATATAATAGTTCCATACTTCACAAGCTCTGACTGTATCATCAATAGCTGAAGTGTTATTCGTAATTTCGTGCTATCTTTGTATATGAAAATGTGTGTCTCTGGATTTACCCATTATCAAAGTTTGTAACATCGATAAAATTCTCTAAATAAATACGGTGTTTGAAATCTGTGTGGTCATTGAGAATTTCGTTAGGGAACGCTTCTGTGTGGATGTATATTTCTAATTTTCCAGGATATTCATATTTGTGCCTTCGGATATTTTACGTACGTATCTAATATTTCCACTGCTTTTTCAAATATCCCTGGTGGTGTGTTTTTCGTTCTTTAGGTGCCGGTAGAAAGCGGATAAGAATAACAGGTAACAACCGAAGTTCTCTAGAAGAGCGAAGCGTTGGTCCTTCCCGTCTATAAGAAGCGTCGTCCATCAGATGAGCATGACTATAGGCCTATATGTGGAGACCTTAAGTCTCATGGTTTCCGAAAGCAACGATGAAGTGAAACAAAACTTGCACTATTAATCCACTAGATCCAGAGGGCAGCAAATACAGGAGCCAAGGCAGGATGCGGTGTTTATTGACTTCAGAGTGGCGTTCGATACCGTTCCGCAACGTCGGCTGATGAATGACGATGGAATGTCGGACCAAATGTGTGACTGGATTGAGAAGAGTTTCTAGATAACAGAACGCAGTATGTCATTCTCAACGGAAAGAAGTCCTCAGAAGTGAAATTGATTTCTGGTGTGCCCCAGAGGCAGAAGTTACACACTGGAGAAAGGTAGCGAAATGCAGAAAAATGTGCATCGTCTTGACGCATGGTGCAGGGAATGGCAATTGAGTCTCAACATAAAAAAATGTATAGTGGTGGTTTTACATACAAAGAAAACTCTTTTATTATGTAACTATCCTGTAGTAGTACAAACACTGGAAAAAGTTACTTGCCTAAAATATCTGGGAGTAACGTAAGGAGCGGTCTAAGGCGCCTCGCTGCATAGCGCGCGGTTGCTCGCCGTCGGAGGTTCGAGCCCTCCCTGGGACATTGGTGTGTGTGTGTGTGTGTGTGTGTGTTTTGTCCTTAGGTTAGTTTACCTTAGTTTAAGTAGTTTGTAAGCTACGGACTGATGTCCACGCAGTTTGGTCCGATAGATTCACAAATATTTGAACATTTTTAGTAGACATAAGGAGCGAACTGAAATGGTGCGGTAAAAAACTAGTGTGTAAGGCAGATGCCAAATCGAAATTTATTAGAAGAATCCTCAGGAAGTGTAGTCCGTCAACAAAGGAAGTACGTTACGAAACTTTCGTTCGGCCAGCGCTTGAGTATTGAGGGTTAATAGAAAAGCCAGATAAGATCTAACGGAAAGCAGCAGGCTTCGTTACGGGTTCGTTAATAAGTGCGAAAGCGTCACAGAGATGATTAGAAAAATTCCAGTGACAGATACAAGAGATACGTTCTCTATCGCGGTACAGGCTTCTGTCCAAGTTCTGAGAGCATATATGTTAATCAATATATTGCTTTCGTAGAAGCATATCTCGCGAAACGACCACAAGGATAAGATTAGAGAGATTTGGGTCCATACGGAGGCATGTCATCAATCACTTTTTCCGCGATGCATACGCGATTGGAATTGGAGCAAGTGACAATGATACGCAAAGTAACGTCCGCCACACACCATCAGGTGCCTGGCAGAGTATGTATGTAATACTACAATATCAGGATAATAGAGAAGCGGCACTGACCCATATTTAACAGCTCACTTGGTTTATGTAACGAAGAAGAGAATTAGCAAGCCTTGTGAGAAGTACGTACTTGTCGGTTTAGTGTCAATTGTTTGGGCCGAGTAGCCTGCGCACAGCGATGGCGCCGCGTGGCACCTGGTACTGGTGCTGGTACTGGAGCCGGCACACTGACCGATTCAAGGCGAGCCAGTTGCGAAACAGCGGGCGCCAACCCCTGCAAGGTGGCCTCACAGTCTGCCCCCAGCCATGCTTACGGTGCCTTCCGCAGGCAGCACCAACTTCTTTATTTGTCATGCCAGGGCTCAGGTCCTCCGTCTGTAACGACCGCGTTGTCAGCGGCACGTTCCTTCGTTTCTTAGATGCTACTCCGTGTGATTGCCAGCACCAAAGAAAGCAGATATGTGGCAAATCAGATGTCGAACACTAGATCCGTAAACTGCAGCACTGTGGGAGTGTAGCTGTGTGCTGGAGTGACAGTAGATTCCAAACTGTTAACCGTAGAATGATGCATTATCAAACGCATACATGCACGAAAAGACTTCAGTGGTTGTTGGTAGGAACACCATCACAGCCTTTTATGTCGTTACAGGGACACACAAGCCATCAAATGTTGTGCTGACAATAACGTTCTTCAGGGTCGCCGAGTTACATTCACTCATAATTTGTATGCCGTATAAATCGCTATTTATTACTCGCGAATACATCGGACGAAATTAAAATTTGGAAAGACTCGTTCAATTTTTGGTGAAACTATTTGTCTATAAGAAATAAAACTGCCGACCGCGGTGGCCGAGGGGACTGAGGCGCTTCAGTCACGGTCTGTCGGGCCACTACGGTCGGGGGTTCGAATCCCCCCTCGGGCATGGATATTTGTGCCGTCCTAGTTCGTAAGTAGTTCATAAGTAGTTTGTAAGTTTAGGGACTGATGACCCCGTAGTTAAGTCCCATAGACTATACAAAAATTTGAACATTTGATTTGAAATAAAACTGATTGGAGAAAAAAATTGACGCGGCTGTGAATGATGTTCGAACTCATGCGCAACGCATGAGGTTCGACGAGCAATGGGCATACGTTTTCCTTATGTATTCTCTCCTGAAAAAATTTTATACCTTCGGACATAGGTGACAGGAATGTTTCAAAGCCACAAAGCCGCGACGGAGCGCACTGAGGCGCTACGCTACGATGCGCGAGGCCGTTCCCCGTCGGGGTTTCGAATCCCCCTCGGGCACGGATGTTTGTGCCGTCTTTAGTATAAGCTAGTTCATAAGTAGTTTGTAAGTTTAGGGACTGATGGCCCCGTAGTTAAGTCCCGTAAGAAAAGGCCACACAGCAGCACGGCCTTCATTAACTTTTATAAGCATGATCTTTAAAACACCTTATTTCTTTTCGTAGCGTCTCCTGCTCTCGAAACGTCCTGGATTTTGTACTTGATTTGAAGGAAAGAATTCCGTCGACACACATTTAAATAGTAGCAGCTGCTGGTGAAATATTTTAATTTCACTCATACGTTTTCTCATTTACGCTGATTACTTTAAATCAAATATGTTGTTGCAGATTTAGATCTCACACACATTACTTAGATGTCCCCATTTCTCTCTTTCCCGTCCAGTCTTTAACTATGAAAATTCGGTTGAAACCCCTCTAGTAATATCTAGCGAGTTCTGTTTTCAGTTATATCAAGAATTTAACCAATGACTATGCTCGAGACATCCGAATAAAATAGATTTCAGAGCAAAATTTTTAGATTGTTAGAAAATGAAAATTTCTAATCAACTTGTATAATAGTTCTCTATTACGTAGAGAGACGTGGACTGTAAACGCAATAGGGAAAAAAAACTATTTATTAGCGAGCAATAAAAATGTGCATGTGCAACGTACTCCGCAAAATAGAAAAAATGTTCAAATGTTTGTATAGTTTATGGGACTTAACTACAGGGTTATCAGTCCATAAACTTACAAACTACCTACGAACTAGCTAACACTAAGGACGGCACATATATCCATGCCCGAGGGGGGATTCGAACCCCCGACCGTACAGGCCGTGCAGACCGTGACTGACGCGCCTCAGTCCCCTCTGCCACCGCGGCCGGCGCAAAATAGAAAATAAATGGACGGCGGAACATATTACAGTTTAATACGCAGTTATGACTGTATGGAAAGTAAAACGGTGGTACGGCGTGACACGTAGTCATACAACTGCATAGTAGATATCCTGGAACAGTACTCCGCTGAATTCCAAGAGAGCCGTGCAAATATGTGACACATTACCTGAATGAACACAGCGGCAGCATAGTTACTTTAGCTGAAGATAGCAATGTATGCAGGCGTGGATGTCGAAAGAGGCATGCGTCATAGAATTCGGGAACAAATTTTACAACTGGGTGATACATTAAGAATCGACATTCGCTGAATCCAAGAAATGTATTAGGAAAATCGTGATACGCACTTGCTATGAAATAAGAATGAAGACAGCTTAATATCCGTCACAGGACAAATCAATTAGTCAATGAACTTGATTTGCACATCCACCAAAGGAGCAACAGAGTGCACACTGAAGAAGATTCATAATATAGTGGGAAAGCACGGATTTTTCACTTTTCTCATGAACGAATATCACCAGCCATTGAAGTCTGTAACCGATGATAGCCAATGGCCGGCAGCGGTGGCCGAGGGGACTGAGGCGCTCCAGTCACGGTCTGCACGACCACTACGGTCGGGAGTTCGAATCCCCCCTCGGGCATGGATATTTGTGCCGTCCTTAGGATTAGCTAGTTCATAAGTAGTTTCTAAGTTCAGGGACTGATGACCCCGTATTTAAGTCCCATAAGCTATACAAACATTTTGATACCCAATGGATGACAAATTTACCAATAATGACATATTGCATAAAATATAAATGGTTCAAACAGAAGTAGCTTTCGATATTAGTTGTATCAATAACCTACAGCAGTAGTAGCAGATTCAGCAGATGAAGCAGGTGGTTAACCAGCAAACTCTTAATTTCCAAGCAAAAACGTACAACTACTTGGCAAATTATTTAACAGAACTGACTGACTGAAATAATATCACAGAACGGACTCTATAATTCGGTGCGACTGTGTATGTTTTCAGTAGATTACGAAACAAAATGAAATATGCCTCTAAGAGTGCTTCAGGATACAAGTACTGGGTGATCAAAGTCAGTATAAATTTTAAAACTTAATAAATCACGGAATAATGTAGATAGAGAGGTAAAAATTGACACACATGCTTGGAATGACATGGCGTTCTAATAAGGAAAAAAAAAAAAAAAAAAAAAAAAAAAAAAAAAAAAAAGAGATCAAAAAATGTCCGACATATGGCGCTTCACCTGATAAGAAAAGCAATAATTAGCATAACAAATTAAGACAAAGCAAAGATGATGTTCTTTACAGAAAATGCTCAATGTGTTCACCATCATTCCTCAACAATAGCTGTAATTGAGGAATAATGTTGTGAACAGTACTAAAACATGTCCGGAGTCCCGGCCGCGGTGGTCGAGCGGTTCTCGGCGCGCCAGTCACGTTCTGCACGGCCACTCGGGCATGGAAATTTGTGCCGTCCTTAGTATTAGCCAGTTCATAAGTAGTTTGTAAGTTTAGGGACTGATGACCCCATAGCTAAGTCCCATAAGCTCTACAAACATTTCAACATTTTTTGAATATGTTCGGAGTTATGATGAAGCATTCGCGTCGGTAGTTGTCTTTCAGCACTTGCGACTTCAGGTAACCCCAAAGCCAATAATCGCACGGACTGAGATCTGGTGACCTGGGAGGCCAAGCATGGCTAAAGTGGCGGCTGAGCACACGATCACCACCAAACTTTTTTTGGGGAGGGGGGGGGGGGTTCTAATAAGACACAATGTCATTCCAAGCATAAATGACAATTTTACCTCTCTATCTACATTATTCCGTGATTTGTTAAGTTTTCAAATTTATACTGACTTTTTTATCACCCGGTATAAACCCTCAAGTGGATGCTGGGGAATTTAACTATCAAGCGTTCGTTCGAAATATGTGCATTGAAATAGAAAGAGGAAAACAAATCGGACAGTCGACGAATCTTTATTCATGAAGTATATACTGGTGAGTAAAAGCCTCATCATTTTGCCCACATCGAGGTTGAATACGCCTGGCAGCGTCGTGAGAATGTGACGCGGTAGGGTAGTGAACAAATCAAAAAGTTCAAATGTTTGTATAGTCTATGGGACTTAACTACGGGGTTATCAGTCCCTAAACTTACAAACTACTTATGAACTACTTACAAACTAGGACGGCACAAATATCCATGCCCGAGGGGGGATTCGAACCCCCGACCGTAGTGGCTGTGCAGACCGTGGCTGGAGCGCCTTAGTCTCCTCGGCCACCGCGGCCGGCGGTAGTGAACAAATAGAGCAGAAAGAATGAGGACTTATTCTAGTGACCACACTGCCCACCAATGGAGAAAGCATTACGTGTGGAACTTTGACAAAGGATAGATTGATATAGTCTCGTGTCAGGAAATGAGCATTTCCGAAACGGCGAAGCTGCTGGGTTGCTTGCGTTTGTTGAACGCCTACGCCTCATTACAGTACATCTACATCTACATCTACATACATACTCCGCAATTCACCGTAAGGTGCGTGGCGGAGGGTACACTGTACCACTACTAGGCATTTCCTTTCCTATTCCACTCCCAAATTGAACGAGGAAAAAAAGAATGCCTATGTGTCTCCGTACGAGCCCTAATTTCTCTTATCTTGTCTTTGTGATCTTTACGCGAAATGTAAGTAGGCGGCAGCAAGATCGCACTACACTCAGCTTCAAATTCCGGCCCTCTAAATTTACTTAACAAAAATTCACGAAAAGAACGTCGTCTTTCTTCCAGCGATCCCCAATTGAGTTGCCGGAGCATTTCCGTGACACTCGCGCATTGGTCGAACCTACCGGTAACAAATCTAGCTGCTCGCTTCTGAACCGCCTCTATGTCTTCCTTCAAACCGATCTGCTGCGGGTCCCAAATACTTGAGCAATACTCAAGACGTGGTCGTACAAGCGTTTTATACGCGGTCTCCTTTACAGGTGAAGTACATCTTCCCAAAATTCTCCCAATAAACCGAATTCGGTTGTCAGCCTTAATCAAAACTGTCCTTACATTCTCGTTCCATTTCATATCGCTCTGCAATGTTACGCCTAGATATTTGAACGACGCGACAGCATCAAGAAGCTCACTACTAAAGCTGTATTCGAACATTATATGATTGTTTTTTCTACTCATGCGCATCACCTTACATTTTTCTACATTGAAAGCTAGCTGCCATTCTTCGCACCAACTAGAAATTTTGTCTGAGTCAACCTGTATGCTATTACAGTCAGTTATAGACGACACCCTCCCATACACCACAGCATCATCAGCAAACAGCCGCAAATTACAACTTACTCCGTCCATCAGATCATGGCACGCCTGACGATACACTCGTCTCTGATGAACACTCGCCGTCGAGAACAACGTACTGCGTTCTATTACTTAGGAAGTCTTCCAGCCAGTCACAAATCTGTGAACCTATTCCATAAGCTCGTATCTTCGTTAGCAGTCTGCAGTGTGGCACCGCGTCGAACGCCTTTTTGAAGTCGAGAAAAACACAATCCGCCTGTTGCCCTTCGTCCATGGCTCGCAAGATGTCATGTGAGAAAAGGGCAAGCTGAGTTTCACATGAACGATGTTTCCTAAACCCGTGCTGATTCATGGAAAGAAGCTTTTCCGTTTCAAGGAAATTTCCTATATTCGAACTGAGAATATGCTCCAAAACCCTACATGAAACCGACGTCAACGATATTGGCCTGTAATTGTATGGGTCAGTTCTCTTTCCCTTCTTATACACGGGAGTCACCTGCGCTTTTTTCCAATCACTAGGAACTTTGCGCTGAATTAAAGATTTGCTATAAATGCAAGCTAAGTAGGGGGCCAACGCCGCAGAATAGTCTTTGTAAAACCGAACTGGTATTCCATCCGGACCAGCAGACTTTTTCGTATTTATCTCTCTCAGCTGCTTCTCTACACCGGAAACACCTATTGCTATGTCCCCCATTTCGGAATTAGTACGTTGATCAAATGATGGTATATTTGTGCGGTCCTCCTGCGTGAATGATTTCTTAAAGGTTAAATTTAGAACTTAAGCTTTCCGTTTGCTTTCTTCTATTACTGCCCCGGAATGATCAACTAGTGATTGGACAGTGGGCTTTGACCCGCTTATCGATTTTACATAGGACCAGAATTTTTTCGGGTTCTCGGAAAGATCTTTTGCTAAGGTATGGCTGTGATAATTATTGTATGCTTCACGCATCGATCTTTTTATAGACGCACGAATCTCTACTAACTTTTGCCTGTCATCATTTGCGTGTTCCTTTTTGAATCGAGAGTGCAACAGCCTTTGCTTTCTCAGCAGCTTTCTAACATTATTATTATACCACGGTGGATCTTTTCCATCCTTAATCGTCTTAACTGACACATATTTCTCTAACCCTTTATTAACAATGCACTTAAATTTAGTCCACAATTCCTCTACATCCATAGTCCCGGAATTAAACGATGCCCATTCATTTTCTAAGTGCGATCGTAACATTTGCTTGTCGGCTCTTCCCAACAAAAACACGCTCCTAGCCTTCTTGATTGGTTTATGAACTTTGGTCACCATCGACGCTATGACGATATCATGATCAGTACATGGAGATTCGTCCATTCTACCTACATCTCGAAGGGCTGCGTTCTATGACAGATGTGTCAGTCAAGTGCAATACCGGTGTAAGTACAAATGTTTGCGAGTACACTATTCGGTGCACGTTGTTGAGCTTGGGGCCCCAGCGGAAGCGACCCCTACCTGTTCCCGTGCTGAGTCAACAGGAGAGTGAATCACGGCAGCAGCGAACACGGTATCATCGACACTGTGCCATGGATTAGTGGAAATGTGCCGTCTGGTAGGATAAATGACTTGCACTTGCTGTCATCCACGGAAACGGCCGTTCGATGCAAGGCCGAGGTCATGGTGGACAGTCACATGGGCTTTCCTAGTACATGTAATTGTAATCTAAGGCACAATGAGACCTGCAAACCACGTGAAGATCATTCCAGACTACCAGTATCCCTTCAAGATTGATGTCTTTCCCTCACGGCATCGTCTAGTAGGGCAACTCTCTACGTCAGAAGGCCAGAACCGCACCACAGTGGTTTTACAAGAATACTGTCTTGATCATAAAGTCGCATGGCTTGAACCTAATGGAACACATAAACGGAAACTAGTGGCTCATAAATTACTAAACACGTCTCCGGTAACCAACGAATGACTTGTCGAGTCCATGCCACACTGTCTTATTTGTTTCATACGAAACATTATGACTTCGTAGAAAAAAAACCGTACCACACTCTCATACATCTGTGAGAAATCCTGTGACAGGATTCCGCTCTGTTATTTGTAATTTCATTTATTTACCTTTTCTTAAGTTTCTTGCCTACACTAGCGCTAATTATTTTTCTATTATTCGAAAGGCACTTTTAAAGAGCACGTTAAATCAATACATCAATTCTTGCTTTCTTCCTTTGTGCCCACATTAATTTCATGTGTTGTGATCTCTGCCTTCGGAGCTCCTCCATGTTGTGATGTTTGTAAAACCTATGCGACTTAACTGCGGGTCATCAGTCTCTAAACTTATAAAGTGCTTATGAACTAACTTATACTAAAGACAACACAAACATCCATGCTCGGGGGAGGATTCGAACCTCCGACGCGGGAGGCCGCGCGATACGCAACGTGGCGCTCCAGACTGCTCGGCTACTCCCGCGCCGCCTCGATGTTGTGAGGCTATTTTCTTTTTCTGGGGAAGTGATTTCTTCTTCTTTCTCGATTAGGTAAGTTTGAAATAGTTTAATTAAATTTTTTTACCTGACGATAAAAGTATACATCGCAAGGAGCAAAAATATATTTGCCACCGGGCGAAATCGAAAAGGCGAACCTTACCGCTGAGCCAAACACCGCATGCTGAACAGACTCTCTAGGTGGCAGTTGATAAGGTGCATATGGTGATAGACCCGTATCAAATTTCCTTTTATTTCCTAAACGCTTAGCCATCTGGAGTTCCCACTTGGTGCACTTTCGTATCTCACCACGCCCTACATCTATATCTATAAATGTGAATGTCTGTTCGGTGTACGTATATCACGTCTGAACCAGAAGACACAAAGAGCTAAAAATTTGTACACTTACTAATGTCTGCGCGGGGAAGGCTTTAGGCACCGTTTTATGGCGATCGGATAGCTATTTATCTATATAATGTGAAT